>LQNS02277275.1:7553284-7574172 GCA_001587735.2 Parhyale hawaiensis | reverse complement strand
GTAGAAGAAAAGACTCGGACCTTCACCCTAATCGAGTAGGGAGTGCCGGTGAACGCGTAGCTATCGAACTGTATGTCAGCAGAGTATCCCTCGTTAAACTTGAAAAAATCAGCTGCAGTACTCGTTGCCGGGACCATACCGCCACGCAAGGTGGGATGTGGGCGCAAGAGAAAGACCACATCTTGTCAGTCGTTGATGTTGTTTTTCTCTTGCATCCACATCCTACTTAGCGTGGCGGTATGGTCCCGGCAGGGAGTGCGGCATCTAATTTTTTTAAGCCTGAAGGACACTCAGTTGACGTACAGTTCGACAGCTACGCGGTTCACCGATACTCCCTGCTCGATTAGGGTGAGGGCCCAAGTACAGGTAAGCTTCTATCGACACATTAAAATGCCATGGTGGTTTTTGGTATGGAGCCAAAATAAGTGAAAAGGTAGGAAAGTAGAGGCTCGTGAACCGGCGCAACGTACGTGTACTCTGCTCGAGCTCCGATAGAACAGACTGTGTAACCGGGATTTGTGTGTGGCGCGGCGATGGAGCAACGCACGTCACACCACCCTCCTCTTATATGGCGGGGATGAGAAAAAAAAAAAGTTATTGGTGAATTATGCGATAACTTTGTTTTTGCGGCACAGGGGTAAACTTTGTATTAGCGGCCACTGCAGATGCATAGTTTATGCCCCCACACAGTCACTGCAAACAGTGTTAAAAGCGAATTCCACATAAACGTAGAACCCAGACATGGGAATAATTTCACACATGGTTAATGCTCATGAGAATATAGCAAGTCTGGGAAGAATAAGAGAAAGCTGAGGAACAAAACAAAGAGCATCAGTATTGGTAAGAAAAATGAAATGCAGGTGGGGGAAAGAAAAATAAAGATGTCCTGACAGCCTAAGTGAAGCTAACGTAAGCTTAGGAGATTCCGTGCAGGCGAAGCACCCCAAAACAAAGGATGGGCGAGCCGAACTATAGCCTACTGCAATACACCTTCGCTTTCGGTTAACACATCAAATCCAGAATACGTGTTTTTGAGCTGGCCGTAAGAGCAATGTAAACCTCGTACTGAGAATCTCAATTGTTGAAGACAGCACATAGGTACACTTGATTGACGCGCCCTGAATACAGGGTGCAGCCAAGACACTTACCTTGCTCAATTTTTCACCCTCGGTGTGCGGCAGAAGCTGCTTAAGTGAAGCAAATCCAGCGTTGATGCTTTGCATCCTGCGTCTTTCGTTGCTGTTGGCGATCTCACGTCGGATGCGCTTTTCGTTCTCTATAGCACATACTGGCGATGTCGGCTGCCCGCCACTCATTCTGCAAAAGGGAAAATTATAGAGTAAAGTGACAGGCATGGCAATCAGATCAATTTAAGATCCCACCCGGACCAATGCTGTCAATTCATCTTCCACCTCCTTCACACACTTTTCTTGTTTAAATTAGGTAGAGTGAGGTTATGTAAAGTGTTATTGTTAGGATAAGTTAGGCTACGCTTCCCTAGGTCAAGTTTGGCAAGCAGCCATTTCAGGCTAGACCAACTCATACCGGTACCTGACCTAATCGAACTAAACCTAATGTGAAAGCTATCTTATAACCTGAGCGAACTTAACCCAACCCCTATGCCCCTCGTAGAAGATCTTCCTCAACTCCTCCCACTCTGGGAAGGATCGTCAACTGACTCTGGCAATTTAGGTTATCGTACTTCGATAATAATACAATCACTTTTTTAATAAACTTTCAGGAACGTATATACATATACGATCAATTAATTAGATGTGATCTAAAATATATTTAAGGGAAACATAAGTCGACACTAGTGTTCAAATTTCACCGAACACTGGTGTGACACGGTGATTTCCCGCCATTCATAAAGCATTCATACAAGCCTACAATGCCACTCCACATTAGGAAGAATTTAAGTGGTATTGGGAAGAAAAATATACTATTAATCCAAAACAATAACTCGCATAAGAATTTTAGAGAAGACAGGATGATGCTCATAAAATCAGAGCTATAACCTTACAAGTATAAAACCTCGGAGGTAGCGAAGTACCCATACTATCAGTATCGTTACCCAATGTATGGGCCAATAGGAAGGTATTGACAGTTAAAGTGGCGTCAACTCTATTTCACAGGGAGATAAGCTACTGCCAGTTGTCATCTTAAAATGTTCGAATCGAAGCTGATTCACTCATCAGTGTCCCCCACGGCGACAGTAAAACATGCATTGCAATATAACAGACTTTAAAGCTTCAACACTAAGCGTTGTTCACAAAACTGGGATATATATAATAGCTTTACAAGACCTGCCGGTCACTGACCCCAGGCCTCTCGCAAAAGTGAAGATTTTAGTTAGACAGCGCAGCCAGCCACCACACGAGGCTTTCATAGCACCCGATGACGGTACGAAGAGACAAGAGAGGAAAAGCATGGCATGAGAAGAAATGGTGCAGGAAACGAAGAGCAGAATAAGCGGGCGCTAGAGGAAGGTTGCTGAGGCAAGGTCGGCGGCCAAGAAGAGACGGCCAGACGGCGGAATAATTCCGCTCTGTCTGGGATATTTTGGGAGCATGCGTACCACGGCGGCGCTACTCCAACCCTTCCACGCACCCCAAGCTGGGGAGGGGAGGGAGGGAGACGGCAGCCAGCAGCTGAGACAGCGCTTGCAGGAACTCTTCCACTCTTAATATATACGGCCGACAGCAGCAGCCACCGTACATGGTGCGCTTACACGGCATACGAGGCACAACTTTCACGAGCACACTGGCGCGTGGCTCGTCAGTTAGCTCGACATAAAAATCATACCATGAAAGAAATAAGGACAGCAGCTATAAACAAAACGATCACGCAAACGAGGTAACAATAAGGAAACAGCTATCCGGACTTAGCATACAAGGCAAATAAATAATTGGCTGATGCGTTCACAGGATACCCAGCATTACTAGCCATTACTACCCAGGGTAGTAATGGCAGATGGAACGAGACAAAGCCGAAGCGCGGAGCCGTCGTAGGACAGGAGAAGAGACGGACGGAGAGGAGGGAAAAGAGAGCAGTAGGCATGGAAGCAATGCGACCTAGAGGGAGAGTGTAGGCTCTGTGCCGGCACTGCTGTGGCAAATCAATAAATGTTGGTGGTGATGGTGCAGGAAGGCGCGAGCAGCTGACGAGCTCAAGTACGGTGCACTCGAAGGATACTCTTGATACAACACCGGTACATGGCGACACTTGCATTCCTACAGTTGAGACACTGATTAGTAATTCCTGCTGGTCACGTTCTCCCAGTACCGCGCTTAGCAAAGCATATAATATTAAAGGAACACCATCTCTGTAGACATGTTACCAAAGACCCGTGCATCAAAACAACAGGGTATAAATGCGCCCTTGAGCATAGCCTATACTTTTCCAGTGAATATAATATACATACATGAATGGTACCGTATATATATAAGCACGATTAGCACAAAAGTGAGCATTATCATAACGTATTTTACGTATGAAGTCACTAGCCGCACAGCACTTGGGTCAGCTGAACACCCACTGGCACAATGAAGGGCGCTTACTCAATGGCACCAACACGGAAAGCACGAGATTGGTTTCTGAGAACTGTTACGTGCGTAGGAGTGACGGAGGCCGTCGTCCCACAGACGATCCCCACAGACGATCCCCACACCCACTACCTACCAAACCACATGATTGATCTGTACTTGGGTATGTAATATGATATTCAATACGCATAAACTGTTGTGTTGTCAGCTAGCTGGACAGGCAAAAGTATGCATGTACGGTTGTACCACATTGGGCTACTGTTAGTAAACAGTGTGCAGCGACTCGGGCTAACAAACCAGAGAGCAGCAGCAGTTGAGCCGTAGCGAACAATTATTTCATAAACCAGGTGGAGAGCGAGCCGGACTTGCAGCATCTGAGACGTAATAAATTGAACTTAATGAAAGAGACATGAAGTGAGCGGGATTCGTAAGCTGCTAGCAGCCAGCATCTGAGCAATAGTTAGCAGAAGACAAAATGCGGAGGTAGGGCATCGATCAGATGCTCAAGGTACACGCACGGCTGCAGTTCTCGACATGGGCAGTCCTCTCGCTGCCTGCCGGGGAAAAGGGAAGCAACGTCAAGCAAGAGAAGAAGTTGAGTATGCTAGAGAAAATCGATACGAGTTCGTCGTTGGTGCTGCTGCTGCTGCTGCTGCGGCTGCCATGCCACACCCCGCCGCCGGGGGCTCCCTCCCCTGCTCCCAGTGTGTCTGCCGCCCACTATCACACACACCGATCGTCCCAACACACACGAGCAACCCTAATGATTTGTCATTCCAGTAATACGATCCGAGCCGCACTCTGAGTAGTGGGTGCAGTAGCGTCACGTGACAGCTGTTACAACAAGGGTTTGAGGAGACGCGCGCAACGAATATCGCACCCTGCGGTTGGTTCATCCCACTATAGCTATTGCTCTACCTACGAATGCAATTCATTCTTCAACTGAAAATTACGGAACACGCATGACAATGTCAGCTCAACATTTGAAAGTTCGATCCGAATTGCAACTTAAAACAAAATTACTTACAAGACAGACTACTGTACCAGAAGACTCCACAGTCTGCTAATAATGGAAAGCCGATTTTTACCAATAAAAATCGAAGCAAGTACAAATATATCTTTCAGAGTTCCTTACAGAGACTGGAGAGGACAAGAAAGAACCTAGAGCGCTGGAGGGGTGTCGGCGCAGAGCGCTCGCAGCGCCTGCAATCTTGAGCAATTGCGGCGACGGCTGCGGCTAGCGCTCGCCACGAAACGGTCACCTCCACCGTTCCGAAACACAAACGTGCGCACAGCACTGCGTCCCCACAACGCTTGCCATGGCATAAAACAACCACGGGAAAACAGAAAATAGCAAAGACTTGTGCGAGTGTTTCCTATATTCACTGTTTCTAGCTAGACGGGCTGTATCCAAAGTTCAAAACTACAAGCGTAGAAACATACAATTGTTGCCGTGTACAGATTTATTATGACATGAACTAGAACGCCACGGTGAAGTAAGGCCATCACCCGCGGTGGGAGCAAATTTCATCGCCGTCATTTTTTATGGCAAACTAATCCTAGTTTTCTGGCATGGGTCACATAGAGGACAGCCCATCGGACTCCCAGCAAAAATCATAGACATAGCTCAACTCCTTCTACCTGTTTTTGGGTGGGGAACAAATTTCATCGCCGTCATTTTTTATAGCCAGCTATTCCCAGTTTTTTCGCATGGGTCACATCGAGGGCAACCCACCAGACTCCCTTCAAAAAAATTATGAACATTGCTCAACTCCTTCGACCATTTATTGAGTGGACAGACAAATATGCAAAAATATATACTTAAATCTTCAACGAAAACATTATCACCTCTCTCACTTTGTTCCCGGGTGATAAATATACATAGCAGCACTGAAATAGACGCAGGCAACATCCCAACGGAAGCAAATATTACCTGCCACACAGCATAACAGTGCTGCCCTTGTAACATATAAAGACGCAAAAAATGCCCTCCATTGCATTTCTAAAGGAAGTGTTAACGTTTATTGAGAAAATTGCATTCTCTACTATGTTCTCGGTGTAAATATAATTCGATCATAATTTGGGCGACTATATCACCTAACGCAACTAGTCTCAGTACAAGCTTAAATGAAGCAAGAAGCAACAGCTACACTGGTGTGAGTTATCTCCCAAGTGAGGTGGAATGATGCGGGGTGGTCTGTGTATGCGAGAACACGAGCAAAAGTGAAGTAATCAATTAGGCGGCGCAGCGAGTAGCGAACCCTGTCACCCCTACCGTCCAGGCATGGCGCTCAGCTGACTACAACAGGCAGTAGCGGCGAGGCGAGCGTATCAGCAAGTGCGTACGCCCCCCTCCACTTCCCCCAGAACGCTCAGATGCTGCCTTATTGTCGGTGCGATCGTTGGCATACTTCTATAATACATTATCGGTGTACATGAATAGGGGATTTCATTAAAAATTGAGCTCTTCCATCCAATAGACGGTTACTTGCGAGCACAACGTTCGACCGAGGATCCACTACTTTTCGCTGAAGATGTCATCAATTAATGTTACATTACGGCAGTTTTTGCAATATCATTAAGCCGCAAAGAAGCAAAATAGAAATAGACAAAAACTTCTTCATCAATGAGAAGCTACTTTCAAATTCTAGCGACATTTCAAATACATGCTAGGTGTCACAAGTCTTGTGATGAAAGGCATGCAATGGATATAACGAGTTGTGTGTGACTGATATGAACACACTTGACCCCACTATGTATTACAGAGAGCAGAGGCAAATTGGTACAGTACGAATGTTCTAATAATGAACGTCATTTAAGGTGCATCTTAGTACAGCAAACCAAACAGCACGAGGTGCGTCATATTAAGCAATAGAAGTGGGCGCGTTTTATTTGCTAAGAAGAAACGTCATTTGGAATATATGTATATTGAATCTCTGTAGATAAGGCGGCACTCTTATAATCAAGCGGACACTCACAAAGTATTGGTGCGCTTAAATTAGCACAGGGAGTCTAAAACAGTAAAGATATCATGAAAGGTGCAGTGTTATGAAAACATAGATTCGCAAAAAAGAAAAATATATGCACAGATATAAATATAGATTTGCACGACTACGTATACACATAAAAAAGTAATAACTGTCTCAAGAAAATAAGTAGGTATATCATATCATAATCGCCCGTGTGTCAACATAGCGTGCCCTATGGCAGTGCTTAGTCGTCAATTGCTTCATTTGTCTATTTGAGAACTATGTCTTCTGGTCTCAACATTGAGGCCATTCCCAATTCGGCGGAGCTTCAATGTGTTAAGTCACAAGTTGAAGTTAATGCCGATATATGTTCCAGTGTCTGAGTTAATGTATGTTGCCTACGGTATGACGACGTGTTACACAAACAATTTCAGCAGTGTACCTTCATCGAATAAATAAAGTCCAATACGAACTGCAGTGTATACTCTACGTAACATACGTGACGAAGTTGGCAGTCGTAATCAAAACAGAGTGTTTCCCTAAGGCGCAGCAAGAGCATCGTGATTGATTCAATGTGTTCTTTATGCTAAATTGATCCAGAGTATTTGTTTCTTTTACAAGTCGCACGAACTTAAAATAGCCATGCTGTGCGTGAAGAGTAGGAATTGTTTGCAGTCCCCGCGAGTCCAAATGCAAGTAATGGAGTAGCAGTTTAATTTCGTTCTGTGTAGACAGTAGACTTCAGTTGCAGCGTATTTTCCAGAGAGGTCTGCGTAGAAGCGTCATCACTTTGATAATTGTAGTCCGATGAGGAGATGAAAACATGACAACGTCTAGGCAGAAACTCTCTCTTTTACTGTCTTACTTCTCAGTGTAAAGTATTCAAGCTTATCACTGGACCTTCGCAGTGCGCGATGTGATTCACGTCTTCTTATTAGCTAGTGAAGTGTCTGGAAGTGAGTGTAGGGAAAATGTTGTTAGCCAACTCAAATGGAGTATTACTTCATTGATAGAAATGAAAATTTCTGCAGAAAAACCAATAGAAAGGTTTTTATTTTGCAGTGAATGTCTTAAGCTTAAAGAAATGTAAATGTATGCACATATAAAACATTGAAGCTTGTAGTTCGTCCATGGTTTCTTATCGTGCTGAAAAAAATGAAACATCCCAAAAAAGTCTTAGAACAAAATTTAGATGATTAAAATAAATTAATATTAGGATGCATTCATACCTTGAATTATGGTGATACATGCCACTTTACTACAGCGAGACTATTAGCTTTATACAATTTCTATTGTAACCATAATTTTGAGCATCTGGAGTGTTAAATTAACAAAACATGCACAGAAGGTGTGGTCTTTTTCCTAGAGTTCTCGTAAACACAGCATCGATATGAAGTTTGTCTACATGCATGCATTAGCTACATCTTCGCCGTCAGAGAGCACCGTTTTCGCCACCTAGCTCTATATGTCGAATGAGTAATTTGTGTTTCTGATGGTACTGAACCTTTCAAATATTTGCGGTCGAAGTTACACATAGATATATCTCCAGAGTACTTGTGAAATGTTCTATTATGACCGGTATCAGTTGTGATTCAAATTTATATCCAAGTGTGTCAAAACAGCTTATTTAATTCTTGCTGACACGCGGTTTCCTCTTTGTATTAAATTTCCATGCTCTTTTTCCAATATATTGTGAGATCTTTACGTGTGTTTTACTGATCCAGCTGCAGTATGAGACCCAATCGCTAAGTTTTTGAGTTAGGTAGGTTGGGGAATAGCTCGCCCCTTGGGGACATGTCTAACTTGTGGTGAGCTTTTACTGTCTATATTATTTTCATAGTCACAATTCTGTCATATACTATATTCTCTCCATATCTTTATTTACTATCTTCTGCTGTTGTGTGATCAAATTACTGAAACGAGAACAGTCAACTGGATTGTTCCCAAGCAAACAACTGGAGCGTTCACAATTAATCATTCATTTACACTCAGGAAAACTTTCATACATTCTTCCATTCATCTTATTGGTATTATCAACATTAATTAATCATATATATGACCACGCTTATTTACATACCCGTAAGAGCAGCAAAGCTTTTTTCGCATAAAACAAGACAAATAATGTCCTCACTCGGCTCCGATAAGAGCAATTAGATCACAGGTACTTGTGCACCGTGAGAATGTGATTACGATTAGCTACAGGTTGTGCATTCTCTAGTGATAACT
Source organism: Parhyale hawaiensis (assembly GCA_001587735.2). Taxonomy (NCBI): domain Eukaryota; kingdom Metazoa; phylum Arthropoda; class Malacostraca; order Amphipoda; family Hyalidae; genus Parhyale; species Parhyale hawaiensis. The sequence continues at coordinate 7,565,432 of LQNS02277275.1, read as the reverse complement.
AGCTACAGCATGAGGATCTACAGAGCCACAGCAACAAAAGTGAAAATAGGCAGTAGTCTTAGCAGATGGAAGGTCTGTCACATCATTGGTCTCCCGATTGAAAAGAGCGAGCTAAAACAGTCAACAGTAATAATTGGACGACGGATAAACAGAATCACATAATGGTAAATTGATCATCAGCATTATTATATATTCACGCACATAACTTGAGAATGCTCAATATGCTCTAACTAGCGGCGCAGCACGTTCCAGAGCAGTTGTATGACGAAAAGGAGCAGCCATATCTGAGAAATTTTAGTTCATAGCGTGGTGGCGGCTAGAGCCGGCTGAGTTGACGCTGCAGAACAGGTTACTCAGCGCATTCCGGTCATTCCAAGACTCACTACGTACAACAACAGCCGAGCAGCATGCTGCGGCTGCTGCTGGCAGTATCTGAATGGTTCGCAGTGCGGGCACCCCACATTCCAATGCTTACCACAATGGGTGGCAGAAATGCATGCGATTCGAGTGCAAGACGAGCACAAGTCGCTACTATATCGTAGTCGGTCGGCTTTAATTCCCACTGCACAACTGTGCGCTCAATTTAAAGCGATAGCAGGTCCAATTTCTTTAGCGATCAACATTTAATGTACTAAATAACAGTACCCAGCAGATACACTATAGCGAACCCACCTAAAGATCTACATTATTATTATTATCTACCTATGTCATATGGTAGATGATAACTGAATGGGAAACCAAATTGATCGAACTTCTCGTATTAAGAACGTGCAATTGTTCTATTGAGAGGCGGAGAGCAGAGCGCCCAGGACGGTTGAAGGAACTCGTGTCTTACAATCATCCCCAGCTTGACACAGGATGTCTACAGGATATCCAAATGTCAATTCAACTGCTCTTCAATCACCTTATCATTATTACTATAACACATTGTTTAACCTCCGTAGCCGCAGCTCAGGCGTTCCAACAGAGAAACTACTTGTGCAGTATTCAAATACCGCATATTGGGTAGGCGTGGTGGTCACGTGCGCTACTACGGGCAGGGAAACAAGGCGCAAAGTATAGCAGGAGACACCCAAGTGGTCGGCCCCTTTTGTGTCCTTCCACACGAGAGACTAGAGATGTCCCGCGTACCAGGTCGGCTATCTCGATCGACAGCCCACCTCACGGGACAGAAAGAGGAAAGTAGAGAACCTACCTAACTTTACAAAACTAACCTCGTCAGCAGGAACTGCGGCCAGATGCTACATCCCTGCGGAGAAGGCACTCGGGACCCTTGGGTGATCACATTCTCAAGCAAGATTCAAGAACATCCATTCATCAACTAGCACAGTTCTTTCGTGACGAGGCCTAGGCCTCACAACAATTTAATTCAATCGGTCGCTGTGTTTTAAATAGACACTGGACCGTAATTTAGTTCATCCAACAGCAAGTTGTAAAAGCTCAGTGGATAATCAAAACTGGCCAAGCTTTGGGAGATTAGATCAACTGCACTAAGGACAGGAATGCACAGCCCAGGCACAGAATGAAGAATAGACAACCCTGTCGCCACTCGAGGCAGAGTCTATTTTCATTTTCAAGCATCTTACCCTGAATTCAAGCACTTTGCTCTTTCAATCACTTTCATTTACTTTCGGGCACCTCCATTACCTTGTAGACACCCTGCGACGTTTCTACTTGAAAGCAGAAGAGCGGCAGGAACTGTCTACACACAGCAATAATAAGCACAGATTGAGAGCGGAAAATTGCTATATATCTCCAGTTTTCTCTTTACGCAATATAAAACAGAGTAGGTATACGAAAATACTAAACACTATCGTGACTCAATATGACTGCCGTCACCGAATTTGCGAGCTCATTACAATTATATTGGAGAGTTTAAGGTTCGGTTTCCACAACAAAAGCGATCTCACAGAGGGAGAAAGAAGGTGATCTAGTACATCGACAGAAATGTGGAACCCATGAGTTACCACACAGGATCAACGGAAATCGAGAGACGAGAAGAAACGAGGAAAGTAACATCTGTAGGAGTATGGAATCGGAAGAAAGCAAAGCAGGGGCTGAAAGCTCATCAAACGAAAGACTGTCAACACCAATTGTTGCTCGAAGCAGTAATACTCGAATAATTAATTAGGTATATACGCAACGACGATATCGTACCTACGATTAGTAAAGAACACAGTGTTCACAGCACTGTACCCTGTCTGTAGTAGACGAAAATTTTACCACATGGACTCTTTGTCCTAATTTATTATAACGGAAAAGAACTACCCTTGTAGCAAGGTAGCATAGCGGGTCTTAACTGCAAATTCCGCGGCCGGCAAGAAAATAACAATGGCATTCCTTTTTTTGTTTGGTCTCCTCCCCGTGCGAGTCCAAAATCATTAGAGGGGTCATACCCCTTCCAAAAGCGCCATGACGGGCTCTGAGAATCTCTACAATACACCCTTCCTGGTCTCACATGCTCTTGACAGTGAAGGGTAAGACATATACATAGACTCCCTGAGGTTCAGTCCAACAGCGTCATAACACACGAACAGAAGTAAACTAAAAGTAGCACTAGATACATTTTACATCAAAGCCATACGACTTTCTGCAATTTATCGGCGATGAACGACACCACCACAATGAGCTACATATTCGCTCCAGTTACGCAGTGCGTAAATATGTCTCACAAACTGTCAGTCTCGATAGTTCCCTTCAGTAGCTCATAGAGGGCCGGGCGTAAGTTTCGGTGTCTCTTTGAGAATGGGCCTGTTGGTTCGTCTACTGCCACCTATCTAATCTAATCTACAGTAGTTTGTTTGATTAAGAGCCAGCCCCAACTAGCGCATCAGATAATAACAGAGATAAACTCCAGTTCTAATACAATGCAATAGGCACCAAAGAGTTTTATACTTGATAAAATTCACTGACTTGGTTTGGCCCCGAACACCAGGAAAAATCTTGTCGAAATATGCTAGTATATTATTAGGTTCGTACTTAATAGCTAAGCGATCAGAATTCACACGCACGAGAATTACCATAAACAAAACATAAATTTAACCCACGTCTAAAAATACGCTAGCGGTTAAGAGAGTAATACGCTAATAATGCCCATTGCCAATTGCTGAAACTAAAACTAAACATATAAGTATTAAAGCCATGGGAGAAGAAAAACGGAAGAAGCTGGACATGAGACAGCGATGAGCGTACTCAAGGATAACCATCGATAGCCGACGGCATTGTGGGTGCCGACGATGGCAGGCATTCAACAGGAAGAAGATACGCACATACATACACCAACCACTCTGCTCGGCACCTCAACCAAACGAGACAAGCATGCTGTATTTGGAGGCATCTGGCAACTCCGCCATCGCCTCGAGCCCCTACCCCTTCCCCACTTCCCAAAGCTCGGATAAACCCTCAATTGACCCCCGATACTCGCCTCCCAAACCGTCTCGAATGCTCTCCGGAGAAGCATAGCCCCCCATTACACCCCCACCCCGGTCAACTGCTGCCATCTTTGCTACGGGGGCTGCTCAGCGCTTGCTCGTCGTCTACAAGCAAGCTCAACTGCCTACGTGCGATGGCGGACGGTATCGCTCAGCAACATCAGCATGATTTTGAATAAGGAGTGTTGGCTGTGTTGCATCCCAAGGCAATGACTCGGGGGGCTCTTTGACACCAGGCATACCTATTGTAAGTACGGCTGTTCCCTTGATATTGGCGTTGGCAATGGAAACGGTGGTGTAACAGAGGCGGAATATCGAAGGTAATTGGATAACAGTTAAATAAACGAGACAATACATAGTGCTTGGATTCGCATGGGACTGCCAGCTGACCCGGCGGCACTCGGCAGTGACCGGCTGAACGCTTGCATAGCGCTGGTACTGCCATACTGTGCTGTGTCAGCTGACTTCAACAACCGACTCAGCCTATACGCACGCTAACAACTGCCACTGCGGTCAGCTGACAGAATGAAACAGCTTAATTCCAGCATGATGATGGTGCCGCAGCTGCTATCTCCGTTCTGTCAGCTGACACTGAACCGGCTGAACTATACACTCCGCGGCACTGCGACTGATGCAATCAGCTGACTATAACACGCCACACTGGCGCCTAACAACTCCAGATAAAAAGGAAAGATAATTCTCAGCAAACAAACGCGTAGAATGAGGATGAGCTATTTACGTTCTTCTAAGGTTCACCACACATCTGACACATGCAACACAGTATAGTTTTAGCAGTAAAGCGATACAAACCTGTACACAGGCGTACTATGCAATTATGGAAGACGCGCTCGCACAGCTGCCGCAATGTAACCTACAGAGGTGCAGTGGACATCTCAGGTTGAGTACACACAGCGAAGCGGACTAGGTACAGCTGTTGAGCGCACTACGTGCACCACGTGGTACGGCGATGCTACTTACTACAGTCATAACAAGGGCACGACCTGTGGCGCACCTATCGTTTTGTGCGTAAAGCGACTGTCACTTATGAGACTGGAGACTATTTCTAGAGAGTAAAAAGTTGCAATGCTACTAACAGTTAATGTTATTTACTTTAAATACGTAGCATGAAGATATTAGGCACCGATGAAAAAGTAACAGCAAGGCAAGATTGCGTAAATCTACTTCACGTAAGAAAAAAGAATCGAGAATACAATCAACAAGGCAAGATACATATTGCTGTAATTTGCTTGGACTTGCCGTTGCAAGAGTGACGGACGCTGTTCAGGCATTAACGGTCAGTTCTGAACAACACAATCTGCCAAGATACCACTATCAGTATGACGATAAGACTTATCTCATGTTTAGCCTTACTGGACAGCTGACAGGTCGAAGGGATCGGCGCTCATCAAAGCACGCAAAAAAACACGCTGCTCTGGGACAACTGGATCGACTAGATCTACAACTACTTGAGTTCCTTGATAAAACGAAGGAAACTACGAACTTGTATTGGGGCTTATTCCTTCAGTTCAATGAATACCAATCGAACAAGTAACCCATTAACATCCACTGTAATTACTGCACACATTGGTGTACATTATGAATAGGGGTATACTTTAGAGAAATGTAAGTCTATGTTGAACATAGATGGATCAAGATTAAATAGTTCTCGCACCATTAACGCAAGGAATGTTGTGATTTGTTACAACGACCATGCTTACAAAATATTTCAATAGCTGACAACAAGTACTGTTACAAATTTGTTTACTTTCACCATTTCGTACGGAAACAAGCGAACTATTTGGAGAAAATGAGCTGTGCTCTACAAAATGAATACCTTTGAAAGGTAAGCTTTCTGCAGTTAGATTATTCCATATGACTAGAACGTATTACAGCAATGTTGGTAGTTATTCAGTCCATCAACCTTTAGGGTCCTAAAATGTGATATATAACTCGTATTCTAGTTTTAAAAAATGGATTTCCGGCAAATACCTCGACCTCGCGTTCTCGCAGCTCCGGTAACGGGGTCTGTGGCAATCTTTAGTTTAATAAGATGCGCAGAATGGCATGGTATCTAAACACATATTCAACCGACTACCGTGAATTATATTTATCGATACCGTACTCTAGTAAAATCCCCTTTGCCGATCTTGCGGCGTAAATGTTACTGGTTCATAACAGATCGCGCTGCTCCAAGCAAGGCCTCGTTGTAACAACCCACGTGGCGCAGTTAGGGCGGGAAACAGTCGGGCGGCAGGTAGCGGGAAATTACACAGGGGTATCCGCTCTTGCCACATCCAGGCTGGGAACAATGTGACAGACCAATGAGGAGGAGCCGCAGGCTTACTGAGCACGTTACTCCCGCTGCCGAACAGGAAATATCTGTGCGTCGTAGTAATAGTAGTCTCTCCCGCTCCCCAGTCAGCTGCACGGCGTACGCTGGCCGCCAGGGCGGGAACCATCCCACCATCCATCCTTCCGCTCGCAAAAAAAGGTGGCCTCGATCAATAACGTCATAACCACAGACGGACACGGGTGGCAGAGCCACCATGGTGGCAAATGAAGGCGAGGTTACAGACTATGAAATTCAGACTAACGTGCCTGGCAGAAAAATTTTATCGATTTCGGCCAGCGTTCAAAATTATCCCCTAAATATAAACGTAGTAGCTGAAATTCCCTCGCTTTATGGTAGAAGTTTACCCGCAGAGCATCAAGAGCCTACGTTACAAAATGTAAACGTTACTGAAAGGCAAAAATAACAGCTACTAACAATCCTGTTTGGGACTAAAACGGTTTACACGAATCGAGATTTGGGCTCAAAAAATATATAGTTAAGTCAGCAAGTCGACAAAACTGTGAGCGGACATGTAGTTCATAACAAAGTCAATTAATATGACGTGCGGTGTATCACACACTGCAGCGCGGGCAGTAGAGATAACGGTATTCTGAATTACGTAAGAGCAATGCTAACAAGTGGAGTGAAGAGCCGCGTTAGCAACAGCACGTAGCAGTGTCCTGCTAAAGTGGGAGATGCGGGCGCAGCTGCCAACACAGCTGACCCACTTCTGCAGAGCGACAGCAACAGCTGACCTATTCTCAGCTGCGCCGCAGAGCTGACATCATCGTGGGCACGCGAGGACAGCAGTATACGAGCACGGCAGTCATAACATGAGCCAACATTTCACAGTGATGCAGTGACACCACTTCTCTCTCACACACGAACGCACAGCAACTTACGGAAATGCTGGCACTCTAATAACGTTCCTACTGCTCACCGCGCCCATATCTCCTGTCATTGGCGCAGCTTATGAACTGAACAAGGCAAAACTTCGATGACAATTCGGCAAATAGAGGAGCCGTGGTAGTCTAATTCAACTCGTTCCTGACTACTATTCAGAGAACAAAATGAAGAGCGAGGACGACTTGGTTAGGGCAAACGTTCATACTACTACAGCGATAACACGAATCGAGCGTTCGAGAACTAATTTTTGTTTACATACTCGACACGCATGAAGATTTATTTGAAGAATAAAATCACTAATGTATTCCGCTGCCGACTACTGCACCCGTCCGCAATGGCGAGACTGTCCGCCAAAAAGCCATTTACATAGTCACTATCAGCTTCAATCTTAAGGGCAACCTACCAGCCAATGTGCAGAAATAAGCAACGGGGCTACATTACGAACATCTATAATAATAGAGAACTCTTTTAAAGTGCTGGAAGATAATTCGAGCAATTATGGGACACTAGAACCACCCAAGCTCCACCAAAAGATGAGAGGGCGTGCCAGTCGCCAGGCACAACCATGTACGGGCAAGGTAAGAGCAACTAAAGAATGCCATAGAAGGAACCAAGGCGGCAAGAGTGCTTGGTTCGAGCAGCTGTGAGTCATAGCTTTAACAGCACCTTCACTTCAACTCTTAGGCAGACACCACACCCATAGCCACCATACATGGAGAACTTAACTCTTCGCAAGCCATATAAAGAGCATAGGCCTAGTATTCATCGAATCAGAATGTACAAAGATAGCAATTTTGTAATAGAGAGGCTCACAAGGAAAGCATTACACTAAGCGTAACACGAACGTATTAATCGCAAATAGGGATATTATTGCAGCGATTTCAAGCGGCATCGAGCAGAAGGTAGAAATATTCTATTCTACCTCAGCATTACTACGGGAAGGTCTATATTTGAAACAAAGCTCGCTTGCTTGAGTTCAATTTGTCTTAAAATGTTAAAACTCGACCGGTGCGCCACTAATGGCCTGATCCAGAGCTGCGGAGAATTTCAAATTGATGGACAAGGATGACAACAAGAAATATTCTAAAAAAAAGTAGTAACGTTATCAATGCAATCGCAAAGTTCATCTAGTTCTATTCCCAAATAAATTGCATGACGAACGAAAATAATAAACACTGTTTCATACTCAAACACTGTTCTCGTGAGACTAGACGCGCGCTAGAACACACCTTTTGACTGTAGTGACGAGTGCACCTTTACGTAATGTCACCCAAGATCATTTGCAACGTTGTAACTACAACATAATATATACCGTTACCGTTTAACTACAGTTCTTCACATACAGGAGATTTTTTTATATAAAGGTCAAAGAGCCTTCCACTTTGTAACGCCTAGTACAGATGGCCAGCTGATGTGGAGCGTTATAACGCAGCCACGTGGTGACATTACGTTAGAAAAAATTGAATTTCACAACTGGAAAGAATTACCAACAACACAAAAAAACTTCACATGTTAGAACTGACGTTGTTTGACAGGGCGTGAATGAGGTTATTCGCAAAGATATGAAGATAGCGTGCAAGTAGACAAACAGCTGCTGCCAGGGCGTGTCACTCGCCGCAGGAGCGGGGCCAGCCGGCCGGCACAGCTGACTTGCAGTACACGACAATACGCACACAATATTGGTTCAACTCAAGAAAACGGCTAAGCCCGCTGCAGTATTGCGTAGGTTGTCTTTATAAAACAGAGAGGAGCTGGTGTGAAGGGCAGTAGAGGGCAAACGAGAGGGCCACAGCAGGGAAAGCGATAGAGGCCAGCGCCGGGTGTCAGCTGATCAACAGCAGCATGGCGACCGATCAGCTGGCATCTAATAACCTTCCCGCCAATTTACAATATCAACAACTTTCCTACAATTTCATGGACCAACAATTGCACTACACGAATCAGAAACTGCACTACAAGCACCGGTAATAGACTGCAAGACGGCTATGCATAGAACTCGAGACAGGAATATGAAGCGGCGCCACGAGGCAGCAGACGAAGTAGTCGTCTCCTCCATACCTGCAAAGCGTTCCAATAGCAGCTTCTTCGTCTTCGCCGTCCATTTCTTCGTAACGGCGCTTTTCACCGGATTTCGTATACATCCTCATCCGTTATAATTTTGATTCACCAGTTTTGCTAAAATTATCCACGATTGAACTTAAATCACCACCACAAATGCTAAATATACGGGCGTAAAACAGCGTAGTCCTCCACCGAGCGCGCCACACTCCCGTTTGGCGGGAAATTCCTCGTGTAGCTGAGCCCTGCCCACCCCGCGCGCTACTATTTGAACATATATCACCTAATTATCTGTATTACACCGCTGTAAACTTTAAATAACCCAAAATTTTAATTCTAAAACATGTGGTAGTATTACTTTGCTACTAATATCTCATATAGCCATTTAGATACGACAAACATGTAGAACTAAATGGTCTGGCGTCGCTGGGAGTATTGCGGCAGTCTGCGCGCCAAGTAGGCAAACAGAATGAAACACCTGCACTTATATTGAGCACATTTGTTGACTAATTTGGTACAAAATCACGAGACGAAAAATATACTGCGTATACAGAATAAGCATACATTAGTGTGAACCAATCTTTTCCAGCTAATTTAAATTGTTTCTGCTCAATAGATTTACTCTGGCAAGAAGTGGCAACTGTTAAGTCGAACGTATCGTACGTACGCTACGTACAAACTGACGCACGCACACTCGTGCTCCCAAGCCACGGCGTTCACAAATTCCTAAAATATTGCATGAGTGAACGTTCATATAATACAAGGAAGACCGAGTTATTTCCTCTTTCGTTCGTAGATTTTTCTTTTAGAATTATTTCAAGTAAACATATAGTGTAATTCATTTATATATGATCATTAGGGCGTAAGATAGGGACACATCGCGTCTAGGATATGTGTTGTATTGGATGCAAGGATCGCGAGAGAAATTTTAATATCGATGAGGCATCTACTGTGTAGCTTCATTACTCAATAACAGTTTGGTAAAATAAAAGTTTTACATCTTCACTAAATGATTTATTGTAGCTATAGTATATCTTAACAGGTGACTTTTGCATCTATAGCGAATGAGTGTTGACGATAGCGACAGTATTATATAAAAACATATTATTTTTATACATTATAAACTTGTAGATTCGTTTTCAGTGCGAACTTCATAATCTAAAATTTCTTCAACTTACATGACGTTCTTCTATCATTATAATGTGGCTTTATATAAGGCAATATATGCAACTGAGTTGCCACATTCGCTATATGTCAGAGTAAGCCACATTATACCAGCGGCACATAATATTTAATGTATTCAATTCTGTATAATAACTGTTGGGTCAAATTTACTAAACACCTCCTTACAATCTACAGTGAGTCATACTGCATACATCAGTAATTAGTTAAATAACACGTAGATGGCCATCATTCCTATATAGTTGATAACTAGATCACGTAGTAAACACAATGTAAATTCTAATTTTATATTCCGCTCAGCGCACTTCGTAAATTTCGGCTGCATGCGCGTTTTTTCGGTAGGTGTACAGTGACAGTATATTAAATAGTAAACACTAACACATTTGTAACGACGCAATTGCTTTCAATAGAATTTGTCAGTATAAGCGGTTTTTGCTGCAATACAGTTTTCATTCTTTTTGTACCGGCCGCAGATACGTTGTAGTATGACTACTATCGTGCATGTGTCACGCCCCTTTGCTATCCTATGCGGATACTTCTCCGCTTCTGGAAAACGTTCACCACCATCGCCCCATCACTTCACCCGTGCCGTATAACTACAACCTGCGTATCGTACTCTCACTCATTCACAGAAATCGTTACCACACGCTACCGGATGATTGTAGCAATAAAAATAAAGTTTTATTTGCTTCATACACTATTTGGAGATGAGCATAAATTGCTTACGAAGTTTATTAGACATGATTTACTAGGTTAATTCAACTACAAGGTACTAGGATCAACTAAAGACCTTGAAGCATATGTATGAAAAACAATACCCACGCTTCGAACGCATGTTCACTGCTCGCGGAAACTGCTTCCACTGTGCTCGTATTCTTTCAATTGCAGGGACTTTGCATGTTAGTCTCTTGAAACTCAATGTTTGCCTATTAACATGCATTGCGTGCGTGCTGGAGAGTCTCACTCCATTGATATATTTCACTAGCTACGCTCAATATGCCGGTGACTTTGGTTCCTTGACACGTTATTGCATATTCAGGGCTAGGACTGAGAGCAGGGTAGATAGCTCACGGCAGTGTTTGTTGTAGAAAATGTCTGATATCATCAAAGAATTGTTATTTTTGGTAATCGTGATACGTGGCAAGCAGGCTCCTGATGGTTGCGGAGGGCGCGCTCATAAGTGAACGCGCGTAACTCAGCAATTGCTGAACATTAACTGTAGCGGAACTGCTGTGCCCTAATTCTGCTCGTTTTTATGCGTTCCACTATTGCTGATGAAATAGCAACAGAGTTAGAGGGGGGCGTTGATTTTGGATTCAGTTCTCTATTAGAGCGATAGGTAGTGTTGTGTTTAGTAACTGCTTACTGCTTGCCATAACGGAACGATAGGTAGCCTAATTCACATAGTATGGTAATGACACCTTAAACACAAGGAAAAAATGAATGAAATGAACTACGAAAAGAGTTCAATCTTTAATCAAGCTGGCAGCCGATATGAACATGACTTCCTTCACACGTTCATATGCATCCAAACGCACCCAAACAGATATCTTCATATTGGGACAAGATGGACTAAGACTAAGAGCCAATTAATTGGGGTGAACTCTTAGTTCCTACCTCCAAGTTCCTCCCCTGTTCCGCGAAACTTATCAAGTGCATCACATTTCATACCGAGTTTAAAACAAGTCATAAAGTCAGTTGTTTATTGGTCATTATATACTTACGTTTCAACTGAATATTTTCTTCACGCTGGCTTGGCGGTCAGGCCTATCTTTATATGACCTTGGGTGAGTTCGATTAGGCGACGAAATAAACCTTTCGAGGCTCGACTTTGTCGAAACTTCAGGCAGGAGCGCTGGCTTCAACCCGTTGAACTGAATTTCAGGCATCGACCTTCAATCAGCTACATTCGAGACTTCCAGAAACTCAATCTTGCTCAGTAAAATGGAATTTGGAACAAGCTCGATGTAATGGCGTTGCTTCCAATGCAATGCGCTTTGAAGCGACGAATCCAACGCTTTTCTCTTTAGTTTCGGACACGACGCGCCTCGAAGGCTTAATTTTGGCCCCCGATCATACCTGCCCTTAATTTTGGCGCCCGATCATACATGCCCTTAATTTTGGCGCCCGATCATACCTGCCCTTAATTTTGGCGCCCGATCATACATGCCCTTAATTTTGGCGCCCGATCATACATGCCCTTAATTTTGGCCCCCGATCATACATGCCCTTAATTTTG
>LQNS02277275.1:7477768-7501380 GCA_001587735.2 Parhyale hawaiensis | reverse complement strand
TTGAAGTCATCAAACATAAAGGATCGTTCACAAAATATTGATTAAGGATGAAGGTTTTTGTTAAATTTGTTGTTTTGTTGCGTTTTTTGTCAAGTGTCCCTTAATTTTGCTCACACTAAATTCATAATTATAAGTTAAATATATATACATAACTTTTTTCTTATCCTTCGGATTGTAATAAATTCTTAGCATATCATTAAGTATCGCAATACCTCTTTTGTGTTGAAATTTCAGCGTTGAACCTTTTACAGTTTTTGAGATATGAAATTTCTTATTTTTGTCCCTTAATTATGCTCGCAACTGTACTTACTAACATTTGACGACGTAGTTACCTGACTGTGACACAAGACACAAATCACAATTGTCCAGGCTCTGCAAAGCGGACGTCTGTGTACATTTCTCTTCACAGCTCTACCATGTATTTTCCTATTCCATATGATGAGGGCATTAAAAAAGTTGGTTAGAACTTTTGCACCTGATGCGTTTTGAGAGGGGGTAGGGGGGGCAGAATTATCGATNGGAAGGGGGATGTCTGTGTACATTTCTCTTCACAGCTCTACCATGTATTTTCCTATTCCATATGATGAGGGCATTAAAAAAGTTGGTTAGAACTTTTGCACCTGATGCGTTTTGAGAGGGGGTAGGGGGGGGGGGGCAGAATTATCGATTGTTGACCGAATGTCCAGAAATTTGCAGTGTGTATATGTATGGTATGTTTAAAAAGAAACACATATTTCTCGTACAACTTTTATTGATTTGGGCTATATTTTTTGAGATAATGGGAGATATATATGTAATTTTTGGAAATTTCAAAAGAATAGAACTCAATGAGTTTTCATATAGAAAAAATGGCAGTTTTGGAATCCTTGAAACATTCCTAACAAAACTATACAGCTGGATTCTCCGTTTTCTATTTCGTTCGACCGCTAACTAAAATATAGAAAAAAAAACAAAAGATTCGGTTTTGATATGTGATAAAAAATATAAATACACATGTGAGGGTAAAATTGGAAAGTTCAGCTCTATAGCATTTTTCCAAGGATTCCAAAACTGTCATTGTATTTTTAAATTTCCAACAAGAAAACTCATTGAGTTCTATTCCTTTGAAATAAAAAATACACACATATATATATATTTCCCATTATCTCAAAAACTTAGGCCTGAATAATAAAAGTTGTATGAGCGAAATGTGTTTCTTTTTAAAACATACTGTGCAAATTTCACAATAATCGGTCCACAATCGATAATTTTGCCTCCAGGTAGCTACTTACTAGGTACCCCCCACCTCCCAAAGAAAATGTACCAGGAGCGAAAGTTCTACCAATTTTTTTTTAACATCCTCATCATATGAAGTAGGAAAATACATGGTAGAGCTGTGAAAGAGAAATCTACACAGACATCCCCCAGAGTCTATAGTACAATGGAACTCTTGCAACGTAGACATGCTTATAGTGATCGGGAGCTGTCCCACAGTCGGAAAGACAAAGGTCTACTACACGCTTGTTTCCTCTACATCCGTAGCACTTATTTGTTACCACCACAGGAAATCGTGAAGTTGTACCGCTGAATATACTACCAATTAAGTTTTGCTAAGCCTTTTTGCTGGTCACTTAATATGGCGTGAGTTACCTTCAGCTACAATTCACGATCGCTGGCGCTGTGTAGCCTATAGGCGATGTTTCTGAAGTTTCTCAGTTACGGAGATCTCAGTGTCAGAAGTTTTATCTCTTTTAGGAGTCTCCGTTTGAAGAGTTATATTGTAATATGTTCCATTAACCGCAAGGAAAATAATGTATCAATGTTTATGTTCTTTTAGGCTAAAATGTGAATATGAAACTTTCGAGGTACTATTCTCCCATGAACGTCCATTTAATAATTGATGCAGACTAATGCAACAGCTTTGCGACTCTCGAAAGGCTTCCACTCGTCATAACACGACTGACGACATAATACTGTTCTTGGACATTGTAAAATCTTCATGAACATTTTAAACACTTTGACAGTTGTCTGTTAGGAACTGTAAGCTAGCTCAGGATGTTTTCAGTTTATCCTCTAGCAGCACTGAACATATGATTTTTTCACTTATGCAATTAGAATACAGTAGATTAGAAAAGGCGGCAGTAGATGCACCAATAGGCCCATTCTCATAGAGACACCGGAGCTTACGCCCCGTCTCTCTACGAGCTTTTGCTATGATGTTGGTAGGATGGAGAGGACTGGAAAAAAAAGAGAAAAAGGGGGAAGAATTCCTGGCAAAGAGACGATCTTGAATGCACGCAAGCACGATCAAGAGCCGCTGATATGGTGAGCTTAGAGATGTCAAACTGTGTAGTTGGAGCGGAAGAGAGAAAAAGACTGATTAAGGTAGCCTCGGAAGCTTTGGTCGTTAAGAATTTACGACTCCTGGAGGAGGTGTTCTTAGCTGTGGAGGATGTCTCTCCCAATGTATGTCAAAACGATTTTTAAACGCGTTGACTGTCTCTGTACTAACAACATCGGAAAGGAGTCTATTCCAAATGCTGACTATGAAATATGGAAAGAACTGCTGACTTAGGGTCGTTCTTCGAGCTTTATGCTTTAGTTTTTGACTTTTGCTTCGCAAGCGATCATTGAGTTCTCTTTCAAAGAGTTCCGTTGTAGGTATGTCGTTGAAGCCATTCAAATACTTGAATGTTTCTATTAGTTACCCTGAGTCGTTTTTGCTCCAGAGACATCAGACCTAGTTTTTTGAGGCGACATTCATACGGCTTGTTTCGCAGCTGAGGTATCAATTTCGTTGCTCTGCGTTGGACTCTTTCCATGTTATCGATATCTTTACACAGATTTGGCGACCAGAATTGAACAGCAAATTCTAAGTGCGGCCGCACTAATGCCTTGTAAAAGCGAACGATGATATCCTTGGACTTGTATTCAAAATTTCTGGTGATGAATCCGAGTACTCTGATTGCCATTTTCACACTCTTGTCAACTTGTTGACTGTGTTGCAGTTTGTTTGTAATAGTGATTCCCAAGTCACGTTGTTGGACGCCAACAGCCAATACTGTCCCGTTCATTTTCAATGGGGTTGAAGTGTTCACCAGCCCTATATGCATTACTGAGCATTTGTCGACATAAAAGATCATCTGCCACGTTGCGCTCCTTTCCATGAGGTGGTTAAGGTCTTGTTGGAGCTCAGCTCTTTTCGTGGCATCATGGCATAGTTTAGTATCATCCGCAAATTTACTGATTTTACTACGGATGTTAAGATAGGGATCATTGATGTAATGATGAGATGGGCCAAACACGGTACCTTGTGGAACCCCTGATGATACCTGCATCCAGGGGCTGGTCTCTCCTTCAAGCTGCACTCGCTGCTGCCGTCTCGTAAGCCATGCCATGATCCATCGTAAATATAGTTTCCCTGCATGCCACGGGCTTCCAATTTTTTCATTAACCGTTGATGGAGATAGTGTAAAAGCCTTTTGGAAGTCTAAATACACAAGGTCTACACCCTTTTGTTCATCTTTAATGTCTGTAACTTTTGAGAAAAAGTCCAGTAGGTTTGTTAAGCCTCTTCTATCATTTCGGAAGCATATACTGAGTGTCGGATAAGAGCTGCTGCATCCTCAGGTGATCAGTGATGCGCTTTTTCAATAGGCGTTCGATAGTATTGCTAACGACCGACGTAAGACTGATTGGTCGATAGTTGTTGGGGCTTTTCTTATCCCCCTGCTTTTGTATC
This sequence comes from Parhyale hawaiensis, assembly GCA_001587735.2. Taxonomy (NCBI): domain Eukaryota; kingdom Metazoa; phylum Arthropoda; class Malacostraca; order Amphipoda; family Hyalidae; genus Parhyale; species Parhyale hawaiensis. Next base: position 7,497,659 of record LQNS02277275.1, on the reverse strand, counting down.
GGTATCACGTTAGCTAGTTTTCATTCCTGCGAAACTTCTCCTGTTCTTAGAGACCGATTAAATATTTCGAGCAGTGGCTTCACGATGGCTGGAGCCATTTCCCTTAGCACACGGGGAGTAAGATTATCTGGGCCTGTGGATTTGTACACATTTAGGTGGGTTAGCTCTTGGAGGATCTCGTTCTTCGTGAAAACACGTGTTTATGGGAGCAACTTTCATCGGTGCTGGTTCAGGGATATTCGCAACATTTTCAAAAGAAAATGCAGAGGTGAAATAGTCGCTCGGGATTGTGGCTTTGTCTCTTAGGTCATTGGTGATTGCACCGTCAGGTCTTTTGAGCGAACCTATGATTTCTTTTTGAGTCATCTTTCATTTATATATTTATCGATAGCCTTTGGGCTGCGTTCCGCCATAGCGGCTACGGAAACTTCTTGTTCCTTTTTTGTGGTCCTGAGAATTTTCTTTACTTCCCGACGTGGCCTTATGTGACTGGACCTGTTCTCCACTGTTGGATTACGCTTCCACGCTTTGTAACGTACCTGTCGTCTTACAATGAAGCATTTGACTGTCAGATTCATCCAGAGGGGATCATTACTGATACGAACTCGTTTAGTTGGGATGTATCGTTCAGCTGCTCTCAAGATGCTCGTCTTCAAAATAAGTGAGCATTGTTCAACACTGGCGTCTCTCATTGAAGTTTAGAAGTTAGTTGTTCATATTTCAGTTCCTATTCCCTGAAAATTCGCTCGTCGATATCTGGCAGCTTGAAATGACTGGCATTAGTTGTAAATTCATTGCCAGTTTTGAGCGTAAATTCAATCATGTTGTGGTCTCCAAGCCGGTCTAGGATGGCTAGGTCAACAATTTCAAGATCAGGAGTAGAGCATAACAGATCTAGAATATTACCGTATCTCGATCGTGGGTTCATTAACGTGCCGGGTCAGGTGGTGGTGGCTCAGGAGTTCAAGTAGTTTACTGCCTGGGGCTGGGTTGCGCAATGTATTCCAATCAATTTAGAAAGATTGAAGTCTCCCATTCACACAGAAGGCTGGTTTTGTGCTGCATGCATATATATATATATATATATAACAAAGGTGAACTTTTGGGGACGCGCACTACGAACAGGTTCAACACTAAATAAATGTATTGAAACTCCATAGAAATTCCATAATATAATATTTTAGTATATTTCAGAGGGAATTTTCCAATGTAAATAAGCATTAACGACAATAGTGAAACCGGCATTACTCGTGGTGAGAAGAAACTGTTGCTGCTCAGCTTTCCCATTTTACACCCAAGTGGCAAGTGGTTAGATTAAAGCACCAGCGCCTTTACCTCCTATATTGCGTTGCTCCTGAAGTGGAATTAAATGGTTTCAGTTCCAATGAAGCAACTGGAGCACACGCTCTACGGAATTATGCATTGTGATTCTGTTCCAAAAATTATCAGTAGGCAGCTAACATCACTGCAGCGCATATTCAATGACACCGTACAAGTATTTCACTATACATATCCATGCATCAAATATACACATCAAGAATATACTGTATAGATATCACAGAAGAGACTATAGCGAGTCTATGAGCGACAGTCACAAACCGGATGTCCCAAGCAACTATGGCGACTCTAAACTAGTTACATGTGACAATCACAACAACAAATTTTCCGATGACACGTCCTATCGACGTGAAGACCTTATCCTCAGTTTCAAGCCATCATCTGAACACATAAAAATATCAGTTGCTCTTTTGAGGTTAGAAAAATCTTGTACGGGAAGTAGTGATAATGAATCATTGTAAGCGTAAACAGGCAAGCTTATAGACCTTGCGGCCAGTGGGGCACTAAGGTATATATGACTTTCAAAGATGAATTAGTAATTCGCTTGATTTTTAAAACCCGTGCAAGATCCCTAATCAATTCGGTGGGTATATATGCCATACAACCGTGGACAACATTGGATGCGATTGGCTGCACCACAGCAAATCCTGTTGGTGCCTCGTGATTCTTCGAAGCCTGAAGGCCAACCATACAACATATAGTAATGGGCTACTTCCGAGAAGACGGAAAACTGGGATTGCCATTCCTTACCAGCTGCTTTATGTCAGGCAGTTAACACACATAAAGAAAATGGCACACAGAATAAGAAATAATTTTATAAATTCAGGAAAACTGCACTCATGACCACCTCATAGCACCTTCCATTCAACCAGGTACAAAATACACATCAGTTGCACCACACCTGACCCCATCACACTCAAATATTCACGTCATATATCAACTGAACAAAGTCCGCCGACCAGCAAACAACTCACCTCAGTTGAGGGAGTTCTAGAGAACAGTAAATGCAACTTGCATTAGCGTATATTGGTTATATGAACGATCACCTCAGGTGTAGAACGTGAGACACACACTGGCAACCACTGGAAGGTCACAACTGCACTGTTGGTGAGGCCGCTCGTCGTGTTGTTGCACGAACTGACGCACTCACCTGCGTCCGTCCAGCAGCAGAGGCTGCAGCAGCAAATGAGAACTGGCGAGATGCTGCATGTTGCCTGCGTTCATATTTCCCCTGACCTTGATGTGTGTGTTGTGGTACTGGATAAGTTTATCATTACCGTACCCCTATAGGATGCTTTTCAAACATGCATTACTTCATTAAAACCGTCATCGAAACGCAGTCCTGAGCTATAAGAACAATTCAGGATGTGACAAGTGATGACTACAACAGCTTGCACAAGTGGTAGTCAAACTTTTCTGTAGTCGTCACTCACGCAGTTAAGATTTAGCGAGTTGTAGCGGGCCCACTAGGCACAGAATTTCAAGTAGCTAATGTACATTATATAACTAGACAGCACTCAGAGAGCTCCTACCTCCGCCAAGCAAGGCAACGGTAACGAAAAATTCAAATTGGTTCTGAAACCATGATTTTCTTCGTATCAACGCCAACATCTAACTATTTATGCCTTTCGATCGAATTAATAGTTTCTGTAGTTTTCGTGAAGATCCGTTCATAACTTTTTGTGTTATGCTGCTAGCAAACATTGTGACAAACATAAGTCGAACACACAAACGGACAAACCGATCATCACTAAATTTTAATCATTGATGTGTTTTAGCGTTACTAACAAGTTCTGTAAATATTATAAAGATTCATCGATAACTTTTTGAGTTATATTTGCTTATAAGCATAAAATCAACCCACGAACAAACAAATAGATCATCACAAAAATTTGCTCATTTACTCTTCGTAATATACAGTACCTAACAACTCATCTAAATTTCATGAAAATCCGTCCATAATTTTTTAAGTTATGGCATCAAGAAAAATGAGGCAGACAAGCAAGCAAACAGATATACGGATCTTCACCAAAGTTAATCATCTGTTACTGTTAACATGCCTAACAATCCCTGTACATTTTGTATAGATCCGTCCATAACTTTTTGAGTAATCTTAGTGACAGACAAGCATGACAAAAACATAACCTCTTTGGCGAAAGTAATTAGCTTAAATATTACAATAAAGAAATAACGTCACTAAGTAAAAAGTAATCACGCCTTTATTCATTTTTTAGAAAAAACAGGGCTAACATAGTGTGAATTCGACCATTTTTTTTTTTCGACGGGGAGAAAGTGTGATTTGGTGATAAAATAAACAAAGCTAAAGGTTGCTTTACTAGTGTACCTCACCAACACTGAGGATAAAGAACATGCATAGGCAGTTCGGCTCCTCACCAGTGTTTATGCTGGCAGTTATTCTACTATATTAAGAGGATACAGTGTTGCACCAACAGGAGCTTCAGCTTCATCTTACAATCAAATTATAGCGACCAATCCTGGTAATTCCACTTCGGAGAGCACAGTTAGTAATTCTGCTTCAGAAATATCCCAGCTGTAGTCAAAGTGATTTTTCTACTTACACAAAGTATGCAGGACAAATAGCAAGGCTAGAGGCCGGGCATCCATTGGGACTTCTTCCTGCTGCACCCCACATGGCGCGCGGCTCCATTGCTGTTCTGGGAGAAACATTCATATTCCCGAAAAATCATCTATTTTCCTGTCAGAGAGAAAAAAAAAATTCATCGTTGCACATTTCGCTAACTTATTTTCTTCAATACTACTGGACCCATTTTAATAAATTATGAGCTAAAAGTTTGATCTATCTTTACATGCGCGTATAATTAGCTCAACCCTAAGCGTCTTGAAAATAATCCTGCCAGGGCTTAAATTAAGCATAAAAATGTTTATTCCAAGATTAGTTCTTTTAATACTTAGCAAATGCAGTCTTATTTTTATAACTTTCTCCATACATCGAACATTTGTTTGTTCTCAGTTTACCGCGTACAAATTCAATAGCTTATCAACGAAGGGCGGACGAAGTGATGATTTTTCACGGGCAGTAGACATTATTTCTTTCAGCTTGCTGTCTTCCTTTTGACTGAAGGCTTGTTCGGTATCATAGATAGAAGGCGGGCAATTTATTTAAATTCACTGAGGCTTTGCTGTTTGCTAATGTAACATTTTTTTCCGCAAGCGACCTATGGTGGGAAACGATTGTGCTTCTTACATGAATTAAAAGAGAGCACTGACCTCTTATTAGAATTTGAGTCGGCTATTGTAGCGTTTGTTTCAATAGCATATTAGTGACAAAGGCATATTAAATGTAGACGGGTCATCTAAAATTCTTCGCTGTCATATTTGACAGCGCGGGCACTCTAGTCTCTATTATAATTCTGCTTGTCCCTCCCTTAGTTACTTAGTACGACCGTAGCGCTTTCATCAGTATTAGATAGGGGGGAATTAGGGACTTTCTAAGGTATCGTGGATGCCACATGGGAAGGTATTAATAGCAGGAGGAGTCAAATTCAGATTTAAGTTGCTACTGTTCGCAGGTCGTAGGTAGAAAATTCGTTGCCAGGCTTACAACATTTTTCAACCTTGCTATGCATGATATGGGTCAGATCGAGGGCAGTATAATTGAGGAAGAATTAATTTATTCTGTGGAATTTCCACAGGTTCCTTCAGAATTAAATGGGGGCAAATTAGGAAAATACGAACCTGAGATATCACTGAAGAACATTGCTTTTCTTCTGAGGAATTTCCACAGGTTCCAGTTAGTAGGACATCATGTGACATAAAGCACTCACCCCATCCATCGCAAGCGAAGAGCCACATTCATTTTTAGAAAAAAATATTATTAACCTGTCACCGCTAAAAAAAGAATTATAAAATTGAAATAAAGTCGACAAGAACTAACATAAAAGTTTGACGTTTCAGGAGTTTTATCCCATTTTCAAAAACCTAATAAAATCTTCTAAGGATATATACCTAACAACAAATTTTTTTTATTTAAGAAGACCTAAAATGTGATGGTGTTGGCAGGGTGGGACCTAAAGGGCGAATGACCACGGTGCGCTATGGGGTCCTTATATAGGCGTCGAGCGGCACGGGAAGCGGAGGAAAATCGGGCGAGTGCAGTCGGAGGAAAAAGCGTCAGCCATGGTTGTGACGAGTGGTACAGAGAGATTCAGCGTTGAGGCATACTGTACATTCTACCTTTCTTTTAACTTTTCCTGTAACACAATCGGATCGATGTTCATGATTCTTGTGCCAAGAGCAATACCTTGTTCGCCTTATCGTGTGCTCGTTGTTAAATTAACTCTCAGAATTTTTTACACCCCTGTATGCCATGTTTCAAAATAGGGGTTTAAAATTCTGGTTCTCCCAATAATATTGTATTGAATCGAAAACTATTTTTTGCCTCCGCCAAGGAGGCTATCTTTCGTTGCGTTTATTTGTTTGCCTATTTGTCTATGTTACTAAGATAAGTTTTACGAAAAATGAAAAAAGGCGTGATTACACTTTACTTAGCGACGTTATTTCTTTATTGTAAGATTTAAGCTAGTTACCTCCGCCAAGGAGGTTATGTTTTTGTCATGTTTGTCTGTCTGTCTCTTTGTGTGTCACCAAGATTACTCAAAAAGTTATGGACGGATCTATACGAAATTTACAGGGATTGTTAGGCATGTTAACAGTCACAGATGATTAACTTTTGGTGAAGATCCGTCCATCCGTATGTTTGTTTGTTTGTCTGGCTCATTTTTCTTATTGCCATAACTTAAAAAGTTATGGACGGATTTTTATGAAATTCACATGGATTGTTAGGTATATTACGAAGAGTAAATGAGCAAATTTTTGTGATGATCTGTTTGTTTGCTCGTGGGTTGATTTGTGCTTGTCTTCACAATAACTCAAAAAGTTATGGATGGCTATATATGAAATTTACAGAACTTGTTAGTAACGCTGAAAGACATAAATGATTAAATTTTGGTGATGATCGGTTTGTCCGTTTGTGTGTTCGACCTATATTTGTCATAATGTTTGCTAGCAGCATAATTCAAAAACTTATGTACGGATCTTCACGAAAACTACTGAAACTGTTAATTCTATCGAACGGCATAAATGATTAGATTTAGATCAAAATATATTTAGAAATTCATCAATATTAAGTTGTAATCCAGCCTCAATTTGGCTCCCCATAAATGCTGCGCCCCGGGACAGTTGTTCCTCCTTAGTTCCGCTTCTTGTGACGTATCTTGGAATACCTTCTGGCCCTCGCGAATGGTGCTTGGATGATGTTTAAGCCTAAAAATCCAAGTTGAAAGGAAAGTAAGCCACAAAGTTCCGGATATCCTGTTAGTTCGGTTTCATCAACTCCCTGACTGCACGTCAACAGTGCGTTGGATAGCTTAGTGTAGCCAGGGAAAGCGTTGGTATTGAAAGATTCTTTCATCCGAGATGCTACAGCGTCCAACATGGAATACGTAATACTCAGGTCGATAGTGCTGAGTGTTAAACACAAATGTTGATTGAGCAATTTGCGAGGGTTAAATATCATGTAGCTCTCATGTATTTTGGGGCTGTAATAAGACTTCATACAGGACTCGTATCTTGCGGTGTAAAATATGGACAAAGCGAATTTTATCGAAATAGAATAACGAGTTAGTTTTACTTTCGTTGTATGCGCTCATCTTTGATGCAGGGCATTTTTTCTACGTTCCGTGAGTGAGCCTTAAAAGGATAATTAAAACTTAACTTCAAGACGAAAAGTTGAGAGGGACAAAATATATACTGCCCCCCCTCGGTCTGAAAGTTGGGGCAGACACGTCCCCCCCGTCCCCTTAGGTGGTTACGCCCCTGGTATCATCATCCTTGTGTTAAGGTGGTATCATCACTGTTGTGCCGAACACATCATAAAATATCTAGCAAAACATTAGCCGAGTTAGCTCCATTCTTCTAACCTCTCCTAGGGAACGACATCATTGACGCTTGTGAATGACGAATCTATTAGTTTTACATTCAAGGATGCTTAACTTTTGAATGTTAGGAGCGTAGAACAGAGTGTGCTGGCAACATCTCAGCTTAGGTTAATATTTTACAACTCAACTCCTAAAAGCCGTTCGATTGGGACAAGCTTAAATCGTTCCATAAAATCAAGTCAAGTGCACTTGAATATTTGACAGCGATGTCGCAATCGAACACGTCCTAAGTTTCTTGATCATAAAATCTAAGATTCAGGTTCAAACCGCCTGTGTTTCACTGCGCACATTTTCGTTTCCCACTCCATTACCGAAAACTATTTAACGGAATTTGACAATTTTGATTTTTAGGAATGTAATTTTTAGATTTACCTGCATGCGATGTCACCTTAACCCCTTGCTAGTGCAACGTACCCGTAAGGTAAAAATAAAAAGTGTGGTGCTATTACAGTGTACTCGTTGTACCGGCACCTGCTCAGTACAATGTCTGTATAGATAGTAGATTAATGCACGGCTAATGAGTTCTGGGCCGACTGGACGTACGTTGCACAGGGAATCAGAGTAATGAGACTAAGGCTAGCTGCCCACTAACACCTTTCGTTGCCGCTAGCAGCTTAGAGGCAACTCAACTAATCCGTTCACGTAGCTACGGCACGACTTCAGCTTGCGCAAAGTTCAATTGAATAAAATTTTTTTGAATATTTCGGTCGCTTCTGCTACTTTTACTCCATAGCGAATGGCAACGTTGAACTTTCAACGGCCGTTCGTAATTATGAGCGGTTTAAGACCCCAAAGATTGATATTATAAGAATTACAGCACAATGTTCATAAAAGTAATGCTGAAGTCACGGCCACGTCTACGCAGTCGCATTAGTTGAGTTGCTTCAAAGCCTCTAGCGGCAACGAAAGTTGTTAGTGGGCAGTCGGCCTAAGAGAGAGTAACAGGAGTATACTGCTAATCTCATACAGTATAGTAAAGCAGGTTTACTTCACCTAGGCCTGTGCGTTGAGTGACACACACAATGCTCAGGTAACCATTGGCGAATACTGGTCTGATCGGCCCTGTTCCTACTCGCCTTTATAGACTACCGCCCCAGGGCGTGCCTCTGCATTTCCGGCAAATCCCTGGTGCGCACAATGCGTACCTGCAGATACTTACGCTGGCACACCGTCAAGGTGAAAAATGGGTGTCAAAAATGCTTGTCTCTCGCACCATTTTTTTAAGCCTCGGGCAGAACATATCTTTGAACAGTGCGTTTAAAGTCTCCGAAGCAGAGAGTAATATTTATTTCCCTCAAATTTCAGCATAATTCTTCCAAGGCTAAAAAGCCTTTGGTATCTGCATAACCCGATTCAGGTTGGAACGGCCCCTATAGGGTCAAGTTGATAGGTGCTTCCATATGAATCGAAAAAAAAACTTTTTTAAGTTACAATTTATATACTAATTTCACCAAAAGGTGTCCAGAAGTTTCCAAGAAAAAAGTAAAAAAAAAAATGTGTAAGTAATTTTGGCGCGTTGAATCCCAGGTAGAAATTTCGAGGATGTAAATAGTGCATTTCGATTGGGACGAATCGCCCGAGGTGATCTGCGGCAATATTTTTCATCTTCATCTAATTCAGTAGAAAAGGTGCCAGCAGACATCAANCCCCCCGTCTCCTTACCTTAGGTGGTTACGCCCCTAGCGAAAAATTAGCAGAGTTAGCTCCATTCTTCTAACCTCTCCTAGGGAACGACATCATTGACGCTTGTGCATGACGAATCCATCAGTTTTACATTCAAGGATGCTTAACTTTTGAATGTTAGGAGCGTAGAACAGAGTGTGCTGGCAACATCTCAGCTTAGGTTAACATCTTACAACTAACTCCTAAAAGCCGTTCGATTGGGACAAGCTTAAATCGTTCCATAAAAGTCAAGTCAAGTGCACTTGAATATTTGACAGCGATGTCTCAATCGAACGCCTCCAAAGTTTCTTGATCAAAGGGATCAAGTCAACGTTACCGATAATGCTGTTAGAATTTTTTTTTTTTACAGTCTAACCGAATGCATTAGTGCTTGCGCCTATAGAAATGCGTTGGGTGCTACTACTAGCGTCCATTTCATTTCACCTGATAATTGTGACGACTCCTGACAAGTTTTAATGAAATAAAGAGATCTTAAGACTATGGACGCACACACAAAAATGATTGACGTAAATGGATGGGACAAATATTCTCAGGTGAAATTAAGAAAAAATCGGTTCTTTAATTTCTGCGATTTACTATGTATTGTGAAAGTCGTAAAATCTAAGATTCAGGTTCAAACCGCCTGTGTTTCACTGCTCACATTTTCGTTTCCTACACCATTACCGAAAACTATTTTACGGAATTTTACAATTTTGATTTTTAGGAATGTAATTTTTAGATTTACCTGCATGCGATGTCAACTTAACCCCTTGCTATTACAACGTACTCGTAAGGTGAAAAAAAGGGTTTGGTGCTATTACAGTGCACCCGTTGTACCGGCACCTGCTCAGTACAATGTCTGTATAGATAGTAGATTAATGCACGGCTAATGAGTTCAGGGCCGACTGGACGTACGTCGCACAGGGAATCAGGGTAATGAGACTAAGAGAGAGTAACAGGAGTATACTGCGAATCTCATACAGTATAGTAAAGCAGGTTTACTCCGCCTAGGCCTGTGCGTTGAGTGACACACACAATGCTCAGGCAACGATTGGCGAATACTCTGCTGATCGGCCCTGTTCCTACTCGCCTTTATAGACTACCGCCCCAGGGCGTGCCTCTGCATTTTCAGCAGATCCCTGGTGCGCACAATGCGTAGCTACAGATACTTGCGCTGGCACACCGTCAAGGTGAAAAATAGGTGTCAAAAATGCTTGTCTCTCGCACCAGTTTTTTAAGCCTCGGGCAGAGCATATCTTTAAACAGTGCATTTAATGTCTCCGAAGCAGAGAGTAATATTCATTTCCCTAAAATTTCAGCATAATTCTTCCAAGTCTAAGAAGCGTTTGGTATCTGCATAGCCCGATTCAGGTTGGAAGGGCCCCTATAGGGTCAAGTTGATAGGTGCTTACATATGAATTGCAAAAAAAAACTTTTTTTAAGTTACAATTTATATACTAATTTCATCAAAAGGTGTCCAGAAGTTTCCAAGAAAAAAGTAAAAAAAATTGTGTAAGTAATTTTGGCTCGTTGAATCGCAGGTAGAAATTTCGAGGATGTAAATAGTGCATTTCGATTGGGACGAATCGCCCGAGGTGATCTGCGGCAATATTTTTCATCTTCATCTAATTCAGTAGAAAAGGTGCCAGCAGACATCAATTTCAACTCACAGTTTTAAATTCAGTGTATGCTCTAAGGAAAAATTACAACTGCTCAAGTTGCGAGGGCCGAAGCCAGGTGCGTAGTATAGGGTACTTGGCGCCCGGAGACAAAGCCATTTCGACTCCTCTGCCAATGGTAGGAACACGGGGAGGACGAATGTTTTTGACATGTCTTGCTGAATTATAATCCGGAATTAAAGTATCAATTACTGCACTCAAAGTGTTGTGACTTTAACTTTAATTGCAATCTATACTATAATAAGAGAGCTGTCTGTCAGTCCGTCCGTCCGTCTGTCCGAAGCCTTATTTGTCCCTTATCTAATACTGAAGAAAAAAATTCCGAGGTACATGTACCCAACTTTTTTGTTGCGGAGAGGGTATCTTGGATACAGGGAGGCACTTGGGCGCTTGCCTGCATACCCGTGTTTGGACATGTTCATTTTCAACGGTGCTACAGGTGATGTCACTTAATTACGTCTCATCTAGAGTATCAACCCTTTTGTTAAGCTGCGATGTTTCATACTATTCATTTTTATGACTTATTCATCAAAAGGGTTGCGTTTGGTGCACTAGTTTACTTAAGGAGCACTTTGTTACATATCATACGCTGCATATAAAGTCAACTTTGTGCAGATCAAGTTAGTCCCTATTGAAGGCCACAAAGGCTAGTCGACAGTACGTGTATAAACTAATAACATGTGCGTTATTAATTTGGGTAGAAAGAGAATAAGAGTATGTTCTATTGGTTCGTCAACGTCGATCTAAGCCAAGCCCACTTGACTTAGCTTCCCCGGAACTACAAATGAGAATTTTGATTTAAATTCTGTGAATCGTGGTGCAAGCGTTAGCAGCAAGCCGATAACATTGGGCCGACTGAAAATTCCATATTACAGTGAAGGGTTGAGTTCTTGGAAGTTTGTGTCCATTAGCTAATTCCCAGTTGCAGACTTTGTCCTTAATTGTCCATCTTCGGTATCGTCGATATACTTCAACGTCTATTCAATTCAGTTCACCCGAACCTAAACTACGTGAAGTTTCGCGTCATTAGAAGCACTTAAACCGCCGTATGGGATGATCAATTAACATGTGCATGACGATAAGCACAGATATAGAAACTGTCAAAAATAACTACAGAGCACGCTGAGAGAGCATACCTCCGCCATGCTAGGCAACGGTAATGGAAAAATCAAATTGGTTTTTGAAACCATGATTTTCATCGTAGCAACACCAAAATCTAATCATTTATGCCTTTTGATAGTATTAACAATTCCTATAATTAACATTATGACAAACAGAAGTCAAACACACAAATAGACCAAATGATCATCACCAAAATTTATTCATTTATGTCTTGTAACATTAATAACAACTCCTGTAAATTTCATTAAGATCCATCTATAACTTTTTGAGTTATTGTGCTAACAATAAAAATCAAACATTGCGACAAACAAACAAACAAACAGATCATCCCCAAAATTTGGTCATTTACTCTTCGCATTATACCTAACAACTCATATAAATTTCATGAAAATCCGTCGATTACTTTTCGAGCTATGGCCTCAAGAATAATATAGGTAGACAGACAAAGAAACAAACAGATGAACGGATTTTCACCAAAAGTTAATCATTTGTTACTGTTAACATGCCTAGCAATCCCTGTAAATTTCATAAGGATCCGTTAATATCTTTTTGAATAATTTGGTGCCAGACTAACAGAATAACAGACAGACGGAGAGACAAACACGACAAAAACATTAGGTACCTCCTCGGAGAAGGTAATTAGCTATTGGACCAGCTAGCTCCAACATGTAGGTAAAATTAGCATAATCCTGTCAAACCTGCTCTTTATACAGGACACCTGATCCATTTTACCAGCCCTTGGTTCGTGGAGCAAAATATTTTCATTTACTTGTTCTGCACTTCTGTTGCAATACCTCATGATATTATCGAAGTCGTTTTGTTCTCTAAGCACAATGTGATTTTCGTTTAAAATATACTGCAACTTCATAAGATAAAAGGTTTTCAAGACTCTTCATCTCATTTTAGTTCTTAAGGTTATGGTCTCGCTGCCACCTCAAAAATTCGCCTGTCGCCTTACAAACTTAAAGCTGGAGTCAGCTTGACTGCAACTTTCTCCCAAACTAGGAAACTCACTTGCATTGGTTTCTGCTGCAAATAAATGTTCACTATACCCAGAGCAGTTTGATACTGCTATCGGCCAGATTTACAAAGCTATGGCACAAAGGCGCAAGGCCCAAATAAAAATTACGAGTTTGACCATCTCCATTTTTTTTTTCTTTGGGTCATCACCCTCGAAGTGGACAGTGTCAGAAACATTGATGCTACAATCTCGATCATAAAAAAAATAGATTGCTGGTACAAAGCAGGGACCCAACCTGGTGAAACGTCAAATCAACTTGACTGCACCGCAGCTGGGACGCCCGCGTCTAGTGTGGTTCGTGCTGTGGACAGATGCTCTTTGGAATAGACGCCAACGGTTGCAATCAAGCCGCGAAAGTCTTCAAATATTTTGCGAACCCCATTACGCCCATGCGCCAGCTTCCATACATTTGTATTTGTATGGTTTCTCTGTTAATTTTTAAGCCCCTCGGTCAATATTAATGCGCCTCCAGAAAACACTTCTTAAACTGGGCGAGAATAAATTATTATTAGCATATGTAATGTTAAATAGTAATTAACAAATCCCAAGACTTTGGGAAATAGCCCAACGAGTGGTAACCCAGTGCGAATATTAATGTGCATCTCCTTGGTGCACAATTCTCAGAAACTTTGTTTCTCAAAAAAGCTAGGGAGCGCCCGGAGCGCACTGGAAAAGGGGCGCAGTATTAGGCGCAATGCTCAGCCCTGTTAATTACATTATTTGATCGCAGTTGTACATATTTAGTTATTCGTTTGTATTAGGATGTAATCCAGCCTCTGTTTGGCGCCCCTAGATGCTGCACCCGGGGATTGCTATTATACCGCTAGGCTCTTAAGCAGCGCCTCTGAACGGTTCTGAGATGGTCTGTGATGCATTCTGAACGGCTGAGATAAGCAATTTCGACAAAAAGATGTATAGGAAGCTCATGTGCTGAATAGCTTTGTTAGAGCTAAAGTGATGTTTTCAGAATTGTCTATACAATTGTATTAATATGGCCTATATATAGCGAAGAGGGGTCAACTTGGAACATCGCCCTTTGGAGTAAATGAAATATAGTTTGGCTTACAACCCACAAAAGTCTTAAATTTACAACTGCTCAAAACTCGATTAAAATAACTCAGTAGCTCGAATTTACAACTGCACAAAATGGGTATAACTACAATTAAATTAGAGCAACCCTGTCTCATTCTAGTTCAAGTTTATGGTCTCGGCGCCACCTTAAAAATTCGCCTGTCGCCCTATAAACTTGACGCTTGAGTCAACTTGACCACAACATTCTCCCAAACTAGGAAACTCACATGCACTGGTTCCTGCTGTAAATAAATCTCCATTACACCCAGAGGAGTTTGGTGCTGCTGTCGACCAGAGTTACAAAGCTGTGGCACAAAAGACGCAATGCCTCAATAAAAACTGCGACTTTGACCATCTCAGTTTCTCGTTAGGTCATCGCCCCTGCAGTGGACAGTGTCAGAAACAGTGATGATAATCCAAAAAAAAAAGATTCTTGGTACAAAGTAGGCACTCAATCTGGTAGGAGGTTTATAGTCCTGGCTCTGAGGGAGTGTCTGTGTACTTTTCTCTTTTACAGCTATACTATTTAGTTTCCTATTCCATATGATGAGTACATTAAAAAATGTTGGGTAGACCTTCCGCACCTGGTATATATTGCGACTTTGAGAGGTGGCATCGGGGAGGGGGGCGGATAAAATTCTCTATTGTGGACCGATTGTTCTGAAATTTGTGTTGCATATGTATGTTTGAAAAAATACACATTTTGATCCTACAACTTTTATGATTTAGGCCTTAGTTTTCGAGACAATGGGAAATCTATATAAATACATATGCATTGTTTTGAAATTTTGAAATTTTAAAAGAATACAACTCAATGAGTTTTCATGCTAGAAAAAAAGACATTTTTGCAATCCTTGAAACATTATCAACTAAACTATATAGTGCCGAAAAAAAAAATCTTTACACTTCAGGGGCAAGAAAAAACTTTATACGAGAAATGTGAGTCAGTATTTCGTTTGCCCTACTCGACAAAATAAAGCGAGAAGATGTTAGTGCTGATGCATTCCCTCCGCCCACTCAGAGCAAACGTCCATCACCCAGCTAACCCTCAGCGAATGTTGTGTGCTACTGCAGTGAGCTTGATAGTGGGTCGCTCTTGCCGACGTGTTATATTTACCTTCTAATATGTTTGAAGTCACATAACTTAGCACCTACAGCACACAATGGGTCAAAAAATGCTTCAAATGAGGGAGTAAACCTCGCGTTAACTATGCTAGAAAAAGGAAACTGCAACGTGAAGAGCATGAGTTTCTGCACGCCGACTTTGAAGACGCAGGTCTTCTGCAGGCGATCGTGATTGTCCTCGTTGCGACGTTCTGGAGGGGTTCAGGGTACTTGTTATTGCATGATTTGGGATAACCTCACGTTTCAGAAGCTTATTTGTTCTCAGTGTAGTTTTCTTAGGTGTGCCAGAGCCCGACTTCTCCTGTGGTACCGTCCCTGTTAGTAATTTTGTCTCTGACCGCTTCAGCTGATAGATAGGCTCTCTTGACATCCCCATATCTTTGGTTACGGCAATCACAGAGTCTCCCTTTCCTAGCATAGTTAACGCAAGGGTTTACTCCTTCATTTGAAGCATTTTTTGACCCATTGTGTGCAGTAGGTGTAAAGTTACATGACTTCAAACTTATGAGAAAGAAAAAATAACACGTCGGCAGGAGTCACCCACTATCAACCTCACTTCAGCAGGACACAACCTTCGCTGAGGGTTGGCTGGATGATGAACGATTGCTATGAGTGATGAGTGGGCGGAGGGAATGTATCATCACTAACATCTTCTCGCCGTATTATGTAGGGTAGGGCAAACGAAATACTAACTCACATTTCTCGTGTAAAGTTTTTTCTTGCCACTGAAGTGTACAGATTTTTTTTTTTGCGGGCACTGTGCAGCGGAATTTTCCATTTTTGCCCTCATAATGTTTTTTTTTGTCGCAGTTCAAAACCGAATCCCTTGTTTTTTTTCCCCTATATTTTAGGTAGCGATCGATTGAAATAGAAAATGAAGAATTCACTTCTGTAATTCTGTTAGCAATAATTTAAGGATTCTAAAACCCTCATTTTTTTTTCGAGCATGAAAACTCATTGAGTTGAGTGTACTCCCATTTTATTTTGTTGTTCGTTGCTATCGTCAGGGTCCTCCAGTGCCAACATGGGAAGGAGGCTCCGGAGGGTGCCCGGGCAGTATGGGGAGATAGTCGAAGAGAGGAAGAGAAGCGAGGAAACTTGCGGCCCCGAGCAGTCCAGCCAGAGACTGCTCACTGAAAGGTCAATGGGGTGACTAGAATATGAAAAGAGGTGACAAACAGCCTCTTTGCCCAGTTCGCAGAGTTGACAGGAGGGATCGTCGATCCATCCCACTCGGAACTTATAACCCGCTAAGGCCGAACAGTGGTCAGAGCGTAGCTGGGAGAGAGTAGATTGGAAAGATCTGGGGAGTATAGACTCCTCGGAACAGAGAGGAGGGCATTGGTTGCCCAAAACCTTGCTGGGGGGGGGGGGATATGCAGCTGGCTGCTGCAGTTGTAGCAGCAGATGTGTGAAATGAGCTCAGGGCAGTGCAGTATTGTTTGGAAGGGAGAATCCCATCTGTAAGAAGGGGAGCAATGTTTCCTTCAAACTTTGATTGAAGGGCGTGTCGAATACGGCGAGGCCCGTAGCTGGCCGTGATAGTACCGTGGGCAGGATGCTGTATCCGCGATGCACTGAGGAGAGACTGTGTTGACAGCAGCCCCAGACTGTCGCTGACTGGTAGGGTTGAGGTCTCATGGTGGAGATGATGCGCCGTAGTTATGGGGTGGGATTCAGTGACTTTGCGCAGGGCTGCATTCTGAACCACCTGCAGCTTACTCATGGCAGTTGTAGAGACATTAGGAAACCAAACCGGGGTAGAATAAAGCATGACGCTTTTGATGAGGGCCAGATAGATCAGTAATAGAGTCTCTTCCTGTTGTCCTCATATTGCGCCGGCAAGGGCGCAGAGAATCCGCAAGCGGGGTCAGCATCTGTCGTGAACATTATCCGTGTGAGCAGCAAAAGTAAGGCGTGGGTCAAACAACAAGCCCAAGATTTTGGAGTTGCTCTCCAGGGTGAACTCCGATGCACCGATCTTGAATGCTGGGTCCGTCTTGGATTGATGGAAGTCTGGCGTAAACAATGTGGAATGGGTCTTCGAGTGAGAGACGGGCAAGGCTCTCTCTCTCCGGCCCAGGCCTCGATTGTCGAAGCATGGTGTGACAGGCTATTCGCTGCAGTTGGAACGATAGTATCCGAGGATAGGACGATAAAATCGTAAGCATACGACGAAGTGACATCGCCAACCTGGGGAAAGTCGCTGACGTAGAAATAAAAAAGGAACTGCGAAATTACCGAGCCCTGGGGGACTCCCGTGTGCATGGGGTGGAAAGGCGACTTTTTCCCAGGCCAAAGGCAGGAGGCGCGGCGCCCACGTAGGTAGGCAAAGATCCACCTCATGAGTAGGAAGGCCCGAGTGCGTGATTTTGGAAAGCAAGTGGTGGTGGGAGACTTTATCAGAGGCCTTGAAGAAATCTACAGTTCAAGTAATCGACCGAGCAGGAGGCTTATATTGGTTAAACTCTTGTACAATGTGTTAGACTAAGGGAAGAAAGACTGATGTGGTCAACCGTATAGAGCGGAACCCATGTTGGGAGTGTGACACCTCCAAGAACTACACAAGAGGCGAAAGGAGTAAGCGCTCCAGGATCTTTACTGCCGAACACAGCAGGGATATCGGGCGGTAGGATTTACCGCCGGAAAGTGGTTCGCCAGATTTAGGTCGTGGAGATAATGTTGGCTGCCTTCCAGACGCTCGGCAGGTTAGCATGGGCCAGGGAGAGATTGAAAAGAGTGGTCAAGAACAGGAGACGGTGGGGACCAAGATGCTTGATGTGTAGGAGAGTCAGTCCCTCGCGGCCCACGGCCGGCGAGTTACTTGAGACTCTGATGGAGGCTCTTACTTGCTGAGGAGTAATAAACTCCTGATTGTGATCCAGAGGCAGCTTACGAATTCTTCTCTTAAGAGCACGAATTATCTTTGTAAGAGCCCGGTTCAGATCGAAGCTTACATGTGCCCATAAATTGTTTGCAGGACCGGTGGCTACTTCACGGGCATAAGACACCTGGATGCCATCGAAAGTGATGGGCTGGTTAGGGGTGGCGGATTTACGTTTACCCGACAAACTATGAAGAAGACTCCATAGTGGGGAGGGATCGGATCTGTGGTCACACCGTTCGACTGTGTCGATCCATGCCTTCCTGGCACAGGCCGCCAGGACATTTGTGGCGCGAGCTTCAAGATCGGGAAGGTTGGGGTGATTGGGGTCTCGGATCCGAAGTACATCCCGTTCTTGGATCAGCTCCTTGGCCTCGTCCGAGAGAGCGGGAATGAAAGATCGAAGGCAGCCCACCGGGATACAGCGCTTCGAAGCCAAGAATAGAGTATTCCTGAAGGATATCTCACTCTCAGCGTAAGAGGTGGAGAGGCAGCTCCTGGAAGGTTTGTTCGGTGAGCTCAGTAAACCTCTCCCAGTTGACTTTGCTACAATTAAGGAACGATTTTTGGGGTATAGGAATCCCATTACGCCCTCGCGCTACTGGGACAGCCCCGAAAAATTTGCAATGGGTTCTCTAATAATTTTATGCATCCCTGATCATATAATGCGCCTACAATATAAGAATAGGGGCAAATAATTGAAAACCCGTTTAAAACTGGACGAAGAAACATGTTTATTACCACTAACAAAAAATCCCAAGACCTTGGGAAATAGCCCAATGAGTGGCAACCCTGTGCGAATATTTTGTTAATGCGCATCTCCTTGTTGCACCATTTCAAAAACTCTGCATCTCAAAAAAGCTAGAGAGCGTGCGAGGCGCACATAAAAAGGGACGCAGTATAAGTGGAAATGCTCAGCCCAGCTAATTCCATTATTTGATCGTAAACGTATTTAGTTATTCGTCATTATTAGGATATAATCCAGCCTCAGTTTGGCACCCCTAGATGCTGCACAGGGGTCGGTTATCCTCCCTTGTTTCTTCAGCTACGCCTCTGAAGCTAACGGTTCTGAGATAGCCTGAGGTGCATTCTGAGCATCTCAGATAAGCAATTTAGACATAAAATATACAGGAAGTTCACGCGCTGAATAACTTTGTGCGAGCTAAACTGGTAGAGGTTTTCACAATTGTCAAAACAATTGTATTAATATCCCCTATATATAAGGGGAGGGAGCAAATTCGAACGTGGGGCAAATTGGAACGTGGTGCAAGTTGGAAAATCACCCTTTGGCGCAAACGAAATATAGTTTAGTTTAAATCCCACAAAAGTCTTGAATTTATAACTTCACAAAACTCGATTTACAACTGAACAGATAGGATTTACGATTGCACAAAATGGGTATAACTGGACGTTAGAACAGGGGCGGCGGAACGTCGAAAATATTGGGGGGGCCCAGCCAGCATGGCTGCCTTCCCCCCCCCCCTCCCGGCTGCCAATTTTTGGACGTGTGTGTTTATATAAGGTGCCACATCCCGCCAGCACCTATTTAAAATTCCACGCCAGATTTTTTCCTAATTTTGTCTGCTTTTAAACTACAGATTTCGAGGCTAATTTCCGCAGTTTCTATGTAGAAGCATTTGTCTTCTATTATACTTGAGTGCATCATAGTTAACCCGAAAAGTTTTAAGGCTGTCACGGGGTTAAATGCTAAGCGTACCGTTGTATTTTCCCTTAATAAAAAAATTGAGAATTTCCCTCTGAAGATAAACTCCACCCTCACAATTAAAAACCGATATCGCCAGAAAGAGTCCATCATTACCAAACTAGGGCTGAACTACTTTTTCCTTTCAATCTGCTGTGCATTGCAGTGTCGCGTTCTCAACTTCTTCGAAACGTAAGATGGATTTTGATTATTCCCAAGTAATTAATTCGTTGTTCATGCTTCTAATTGCAGTTACTATTGAAATTACAATCAATGTCTTCCTGGCTGGCTAGTGGCCAGGATTAAAAA
>LQNS02277275.1:7415001-7433874 GCA_001587735.2 Parhyale hawaiensis | reverse complement strand
TACACGATACGCTGCAGTGCATTACACTATACGCTGCAGTGCATTACACGATACGCTGCAGTGCATTACACTATACGCTGCAGTGCATTACACGATACGCTGCAGTGCATTACATTATACCCTGCAGTGTGTTACACTATACGCTGCAGTGCATTACACTATACGCTGCAGTGCATTACACGATACGCTGCAGTGCATTACACGATACGCTGCAGTGCATTACATTATACCCTGCAGTGCATTGCACTATACGCTGCAGTGCATTACATTATACCCTGCAGTGCATTGCACTATACGCTGCAGTGCATTACATTATACCCTGCAGTGCATTACACTATACGCTGCAGTACATTACACGATGCGCTCCAGTGCATTAACGATGCATTGTCCTGAGGTTCTTGACGTAGTTGTAGTTGTTCGGCTGCATCACATGCATTACAGTTGAGTACATTTGTTTTGCATCTTTTGTTGCTTAGTGTCTGCTTGCTGCTGCAGCTGCGCTGGGTGTCACGGTGTCCATTTTCTCTCTTAATAACCTGTCTTAGTCCTCCTTTAGACCATTCTGCAGTGCATTCTAGTGACGCCCTACCGAGCTGAGAAAAGACCTGACTGGGTATGAAAAGACTAGTTCTTTATCATCTTTATTACATATGTTAATTTACTATATATACATAGGAATATTCGGACTTGTCAAAACATCGGCACTTTGCACAAGTATGCTCCTCAATCGTGCTGCAATACAGTATGTGGCATATATTTTTTCAAGTTCAGTAAAATCGGCGTACACATTTCTAGCTTGTAAGTTGTTCGCTAATGATACATCGTATTGAGGATTAAACGTGTAAATTACCTACCATGTAAACAATATATGTAATCTGTACATTGTGTAATTACAAATAACTGTGAAGCAAGATCTAGTTCATTTGGCTTGGGCGGCGAGCTGTTGAGTAGCTGAATACAGTTGGGCAACGATGAGCTTGCCACTTGAGCATCATCAATAGAGACGAAGCAACGTGTCTCTCTTTTATATGTAACCGTAAAGTTTATAGGTCGTAATGCTTATGGGGAAAGACTCCATAATTTAACGTCCAATAAAGGGCCTGAAAAAAAAACCACCATTCGCCCTGCTTTCGGCCGTGACTTGCACATCTACGAAACACGCACTCACATTGCTCATTAGGTTGCAGCGTGGCAAACACATCTCGTTTTTATTTGGTTTTATGCGCCAAGTTCATTGATCGCCTCAAGACTTCATTCATTGCAGACGCTCAGTTAGGTCTTGGGTTACACTATATCAATTGCCTGTGTGTTTTTTGTTTGTAAACTATGTAGCTTTGAGGTAATCCTGGTCCAAATTAATATGGGCTGAGCCATTGAAACAATACTGTAGGAACTCCTCATCTTTTGACGTTCTATAGATCTACTTCTGTTGTAGTTGTTATGAACAGAGTTAGATTTCATACGTTGCTCTAGTTCTTAGTAGTTCTCTCTCTTTGTTATTCATAGGGTTGTTTTCGTCAACATAATAGTGAGTGTAACCAGTGTTACATGTGGAGTCGCGAGTGCAAAAGAATCTGAAAACCAAACCTCGATTTAGGATGGAATATGGAGTTGGGATCTCAGAAAACCCTGTAGTTTCATTGATAGTTTCCAGAGTCAACTTGTTAGTTTTCCTCCCGGGTGGTTTTCATCACGGTAATGTTCTGGGCATGAGTTTAATGTTTCAAAAGTAGCTTTGATAGGTTTATTACTCACAGATACATAGGTATTGGGACGTTACAAAAGTCGTTCGAGACAGTACATGTTACATTGTACAATACATATAGGTGTCCATGGCCACTGGAAGTTGAACATCACTGTTTGGATAAATCAAACAGCAAGAGCTGACGCAATTGGATTGCAATTTAATTCAACCGTTTTTTTGAATAATTATCGGGAGTGCGATCTAATTGACCAGTAGGAATTCTATTGACAACTACTTGCCCCTTCTTTTACCGTTTTAAAGCATCCGGTAGTAGCAGGGGAGACTTGAACTACTATAAAAGCAACTAAAAAAAAAATTGATCTTAGCTGCCGCCTGTTAGAGGTCTTCTGTGAGTTGTTGTTCTGGAACCTTCTCTGCTGTAACTCCGCCATTCCCATGATAGGTATGCGGCAGTGCTTGTATTCATTAGTTTGTGTCCATTAGCTATATAGTATGTTACCTTTGATTATGCAAATACAATATTTTTTTGTTTATTTTTCAAGATAAGTGTCAGATATTTAAAATATTAATAGTAGGCCTAAGTTCGTGCTCAGGTATGTTGGAACTATAAAGACAATTAGAGAAAAATAAAAGAGACCCATTTCCCTCGTTTTGGCAACATTTGCTTATCACACGAGGTTCTGCTGTTACACCAGATTATGCACCATCACTCTCTAGTCAACATGGGCAAGAAAAGCGATCTAATCAGTGAAGAAAAGATCAAAGTGACCTCGTTATTGGCTTCTGGTAAGGCAACACTCAAAGTTTCCTAGGAATTACAGCGTGATCACCGAACAATTTAGGCTTATGCAATTGAAGGTAAGTCAATCGGAAAACTCCTGATAGAACCTCTACGAGGAAATTGACTGCTCGGGATATACGACGTTTGAAGGTTTCTATGGCTAGAAAACAATTTTCTACAAGTAAGGCGATATTTGAAGACGCTGGAGCCCCAGTTCTAAGCAGAAAGACAAGATGTGAGTTTCTGCAGAAGCTAGGGAAAGTGACAAAGGCAATTAAACGACCACTTCTAACAAAAAATCACGAAGAAAATAGGGTCAAATGGGCTGAAGAAAAACATGAAAACTGATTTCTCCATTGTCATATTTACTGACGAATGCAGAGCCACTCTTACTCTTGATGGCCCATATGGATAGGTGTCTGGATGGGTCCTCCATAACCGACCTCAACAGACACGGCTTAAGTGTGAACAAGTGGTGGAGTTGTAATGTTTTGGGCCGGGATAGTAGGTGAAACCCTAATCGGCCCATTTGAAGTTGCAGAAGGAGTTAAACTGAATGCAGAAAGGTACTGCCAGTTTCTTGAAGCCAACTTGATTCCATGGCAGGCTATCGCACGCAGATCTAAATTGGTATTTCAGCATGATAACGCTCCCTCACACCGATCACGGTACACTGCTAACTGGCTTGCGGATGGAGGATTTAAATCATAAAAGTTTATGACCTAGCCAGCGAATAGCCCCGATTTAAATCCCATTGAGAACCTCTGGGCAATGATCAAAAGGGAGGTCTATGAAGGTGGTCGGCAGTTTTGAGCAAAGTAAGCCTGTGGAATGCAGTAAAAACAGCTGCAGATTCTTTTCCACAATCTGAATTATCAAACCTGAAAAAGTCTGTTGATAATTGCCTTATAAAAATCATGAAAAATAGAGGTTGCCATGTTCAAAATTAGCTTATGTTTACCGCTACTGAACACTTATTTCAGTGTTTATTGAATGGTTTTGGTTATAAATTCTTGGTTTTGAACGTTTAATAAAAATATTCTTGCTCACTTGTATTTATTTTTTCTTTATAATGTTTTTATTAACTTGTTGCATAATCTGAGGAAACAGTTAAAAACTCGTACTGTCAATAAGCAAATTGTATGATTAACTTAGCAAATGGCTAAATATTTATTTTACAAGTCCTGTTTATAATTGCAACATAGCCATACATTTAGTTAATATTGATATTTCAAAGTTAGACACTTATCTTGGAAGATGTAGTAAAAGAATTGAACCTATATGCATAATCAAAGGTAACATACTCTATATGCTGTTTCGTCAACTAGCTATATATGGAGCAGGTTCTCCGTAGGATGTTTCTAGCTCTTGACCCTCAGACTTGACCCACTGCGTTAGAATACTTCAAGACTCGTCATCTCGGGGTTGTAGACGTGGAGATTCGACATTCCGAGTGCAGTATGTACGCCGAAGATGTTAGCACAAAGTGATGTTGCTCGGGTACACTATGCGGGACTGCGTCTCTTGCCAAAAGTATTGATTTATTTTAGATCTGATTGTCGTTTTTGCTTCTGTATTGGGTACATGTGCTACATGGTCTTTACTGTTATTAGCAGTTTTTATGGATAACAGTTGTTTCTAAATAAGTGACGTAGTTGTGCTGGAGGTGCCGCTCCTTATATGTAATTTCTCTGCCAGTGTCTTCGTCCTTCTTCATCCTCATCCCATCTTATGCGTTTTTCCTGTACTCATCAAAAAGATGGGGATGCACGTGTATTTATCTGGCTATTTCTTTCTCAAAATGTCTCGATAGTTGCGCTGAAGATGCCGGGCGTCAACGACGTATGGACTTGCCGATGCAACTTAGGTACCGGTATCCGCCGAATGCTCATCATTCTATTTACAAAATGTAGGCAGTGGTTGAGCATATCTCAGTTCGACTTCGAGGACCGTTCCGTTGCGTGCTAACTTAGGCCTACGATAAAGCTAAACATGGTTGTAACTATACTGTGCGCTACAAGTGGTACAGGGATGCTAATCTACTGATCGTTTCTTCATTGTTTCGTGTTCTATTGCGTGCCGTATCTACTATATATACTTGAGCGCTCGTTCCTGATACGTAGTGAAGAGATCTTTTTAGATATTTAGTAACTATACGGGGCATTGTTTTGTTTCCAATTGCTGTTTACAAATATTCTCAAAGCGTTTTTTTCTTGATCTTTTGCAGTTATTGACGGCAATAAATTTCCTATCTGACGTTTTTGGTGGTGGTGATTTACAGAAAGTGATTGAAAACCTGTTTATATTCGCTTGTGTTTTCAGCAGAAGAACAGGACGGTGATTGATGGCAAAGTTATAGGTACAGCATCTGTTTCTCTGATACCTCCCTC
Organism: Parhyale hawaiensis; assembly: GCA_001587735.2. Lineage (NCBI taxonomy): Eukaryota > Metazoa > Arthropoda > Malacostraca > Amphipoda > Hyalidae > Parhyale > Parhyale hawaiensis. Next base: position 7,428,998 of record LQNS02277275.1, on the reverse strand, counting down.
AATTTCTAAAGGAACTAATAATTGTGTTAGCAGCTGTGGGCAGTCAGCGTAAAAACCTCAGGGTAAGAAATTCAACGAAATCCTTTCCAAGTATCTCCACGACATCTGAGTTCGGCAGCGACTCCCAGCATCGACGACAACGACATCGTCCAACGTCACAACTGGACGCCCTCACCTGCTGCTTGTACTCATGATCCAACTCCAGCCTACGACCTCTTCGCCGAGTCTTTCCTGTTTTCTTAGTAGTTGATTTGGCTTCATCGTCATCGATGTTATCGTGACCCCTTTTTCTAGGGCTCCTCGAAGTCCAAGTTGCTGGTGTTCCTCGCTTGCGATGGCCGCTGCCGCGTCGTATTTTACGTCTCCGTGTTGGCTTTTCCGTCGCAGGTGGTCGCAGCTTCGTGTTCTGCAACACCTTTTGGTGCTGTCTCAAATGGAAAATTTTCTCACCCGCTGCTGTGCGCCGTGTTGGCCGTGACGGCCGAAGCTCTGACTCTTCTTCTCGAGTTGTAATATAAATTTCACTGGATTCTTCGCTGATATTATCGAGTTGTATCTGTTGCGGTTGTGGCAGTATTGCATGTCGCTGATGTCTCTGTTCTCCAGGTTCTGCTTGCTTGTCGCTGCTCAGTGCTCCTTGCTGAAGAGATTTTCTTGGCGCATCTTGTAGCAAGTGTTTGCTGCTGACAGGCCCATCTTGTAACAGCTGTTCATTGCTGGCTGGCATCTCTTGTAACGGCTGTTCGTTGCTGATGTCAGCGGTGTAGCGGTTTGAATATGAGTAGCTCAAGGGACCATGGAGCTGTTTTCCATAGCCCGGTTGATCCGCTATTCGTCGCCACAGGGGTCGTCTCCGGAGCCGAGACCGGCGAGCCAGCCACGGAAATCTCGGGATCCCTCGTGAGCGGTGAAGCTCTCCGATTGGTCTGTTGTATGGCGGAATATGCGTCTTCTCTCCAGTTCGTTGACTTTCATTTTCATTGCCATTCTCTCCGCTAACTATCCGATTCACATCGGGGTATTGCCTCGGTATGACCGGCACGTATTTCCTGTACGACTTAACTGGTATTGGCAAGAATGTTTTAGGTGACTCGAAGGTCGCTGGGTTTTGATGATGTGCCTGATCAAGTCTCAATGAGTGTGGTGTTGTCGGTGGTGCTAAGGATGCGTAGGGTGAGAAGTACACTGGCGAGCCCTCCATATTCACTTCCCCTCGCGTTCTCCCTGCATGTGTTGGTACTGCCTGTGCAAGGTGCTGAGCTTGCTGCTCTGTGTGCCTGTGTGTCTCTTGGTCATGTGTCCACTGCTGCTCAGGTGTGTGTTGCTGGTTTCGTAACCAGTGATCGGGTCCGTCTTGTTGGTCATTTGCTATCCATTGATTAGGCACCTCGTGTTGCTGGTATTGTGTCCACTGATCGAGTATTGCCTGTTGCTCTCGCCACTCTCTTGGATCCAGACCCTCTTGTATCATTAACGGATTGTACACTAAAGGAAGGTTTGGTGGAAATGGAGGAAGTAGTCCAACATGTGGTGGCCGAGCCACGTAGCTTTTGCCTGGTTCCCGCAGGACTGATGGTTGTACAGGCACGTGAGGGCGTAATTGTGGCTCGTTTCGTTGTCTGCTGATGACGTGATCTTGATACTGAGGAGACGCTTCGATGATGGGACGGCTAGTACTGTGGTGTTCGATATAATCCTGAGGTTGTGGCGACGTGTATGCAGGAGATGCCGTCGATGCTGTGTACTTTGATCGGTCAGGGAAAAAAGCCGGAGGCGGTGTGATCGGCCAAGCCTTCAGGTATTCTTTAGTTGTGGGACTTGGTGTTGTCGGTGCTGTTGGCAAGAACGAGTTCTCGTAGGGCGGCGGAATGGAAGGAGGTGGCTCTGGCGCTTGTACTNACTTGGATCGGTCTGGGAAAAAAGCCGGAGGCGGTGTGATCGGCCAAGCCTTCAGGTATTCTTTAGTTGTGGGACTTGGTGTTGTCGGTGCTGTTGGCAAGAACGAGTTCTCGTAGGGCGGCGGAATGGAAGGAGGCTCTGGCGCTTGCACTATTGGGTTCGATGTTGTACTTTCGTAATTAGAAAAAATGTTGGCCGTAGTTGGTTTTGTATGCACGACCTGTGGAAACTGAACATGATTTCTTCCATGTGGTGCTTTCGCATTTGCGGCTGTCGCTTTATGAAGGTCATTATTGGTGTAAGGTGTGTTATGTCGCTGGAAACTGTCCAATTGATCTTGAATGCTGAGTGTTTGTTCCCGACCGTGGTTCTCATTCCAAATATCTTTTTGTTGGTTTCCAAAAGTTTGAGCTGCGGTGTGTTGGGCTGCTGCTGAACTGGGCTGAGACTCAATACCTGTTGTGTATGCTGGCGAATGAATGTCATAAAGATCTGCCAGCAATTTATCTTCAATGTATTTTAGATGGTCCCTCGAGTGCTGATACTGTGTCTTGTCTCCTTTGTATGTTTGTAACTCTGATTGGTGCTCGTGAGCATAGGGATAATATACAGGGCGATATTCATCTATCAAGGGACTGTATGGCAGATAGTAGGGTGGCAGAACTTTGCCTAAATTCAAAGGGGAAATGTAGTAATCGCCTTCAGGATCATAATGGGTTAGTGCCATTTGAGTGTCTTCATAGTACAAGGGTGCGGAAGCTTGCTTTGCTCTAGGAGGAGGAGCCGTATCGTCTGATGTCAGGTATGAGAGAGAGTACAGAGGTGAGGTTGGAGGAGCCCTTGGCACTCGCTGCTCACGAGCTTCGCTGTCTAACGATTTCCCTCGAGCTGACGATATCTTTGCTTCTCTCTTCGGCATTACGTCACCTGCGTCCACTATTTTATCTCCCCACTGTGGCGATGACTCGGTTTGCTTCTGTACTCTTTCCACCGCCGTGTCTCGGCTGCTCAAGATGTCTTCACCGCTTGTTGCTCGCGTAATCGAAGTGAACTGCGGGTAGGATGTTGTTCTGTGGCTGCTAGTCTCGAGGAACGCCCGTCGTGTCGGAGAATTGTATTTTGAGTAGGGAGGGCGGCGAGGGGCCCTCGTGTCTCTGTGTTCTGCGCTCTTTCTCAGGTAACTGAAGGATCCCCGCATGTGCGATGTCGCTCTTGGCCTTGTTGGACGGCGGGTCCTGAGGTCGTTCTTGATATCTTTTCCGTGAAATGTTCTGAAAGTCGGAGGCTTCTTAGGCTCTTGTGTTGTTGTGGACGTGGTTGTAGTTGGCAGTGAGGTCGTTGGTCTTGTACGAATGCTTTCACTCTCTAAAATATTATTGATCACAGGTTTAGTGTGTTCAGGGTGCGGAATTAGTTGCTGATTTGGAATAATAGGGTGTGGCAGGTTCGCAGCATGCAAGTGTTCGGGTGGCACATAACCTTGATGGTACAAGTCGTTGAATCCCAGTTGTTTACCGTGATTAAGATCATGGGGTGTAAGATGGCTCAGCATCTGGTAAGGATTGTTAGCGATGAGGTGAGCATAACTTGGGATGAACGTTGGCTGTTCTGGCACCAGCGCTCCTAGCGCGTGTGACGGCGACGCTAGCGTGTGCGCTGGCACAGGCGTTGGTAAGAAGGCATTACCGTGGTGAGGGAGGAAGTGATGATTGTACTGCAAAAACGCTGTCGGGTGCTGGTACGGGTTCAGGTACGCTGTGTACGGCTCATATATGAGTGGTACGGGCAGAAGAGCCCTCGGGTGTTGGTGTTGATGGTGCACTGGTGTGGTTGGGGTTTGGTGCGGCGACACTAGCCCCAACTCTCCTGGGTTGTTTATGGCGATGCTGGTGGGGTTGAGTGGGCCTAGCTGTTGCCCGGCGGTTGCAGTGATGGCTGCAACCCACACCACCAGCGCCTCCATCGGCCTCATGGCTCTCCTCACGTTGGCGGGTTCCTGTAATAGAGAAACACGCATTAGTTTAGGTACCTATATGTAGAGTGTCCAGTTTTGTTTGCTGCAAACGGGTATTGATATTCCTATTGCTAAACAGTAGGTACGTAATACAGGTAGCTATTTTACGATTGCAGGAGTCGCCCATTTCAAATTTTGCTCTCTCGCCGCTTCTAAGCTTTGAAATAATTAAATATTACAATGCTGCAGTCAGCGTTAGTGTTTTCCGCGGCGGTTAGCTTTTGCACTGCATTAATTCTCAGATTTTGCGGCTGGTAATTTCTCGTTCAACAATTTGTTTTGGAAATTGAGGTTGCATTTTTGTCAGAATGATTAACTACAGACTTGCTCTATTTGAGGATTGTAATGGTTGGTTCACCGCGGGAGTCGTTGCGGCCGACCATTAACATCTGAGTTGCTGAAGAAGATGACTAGACTAAGGCCCGACTCACAGTCTGACTCCTCCTTCTTCTCCGACTCACTTCCTTCGCTTAATTTTCCATCTCCCAGGCTTTAAGTCCAGCTATGCAAAGCCGGTTAGTATGGTTGTTGGGTATGACTGTGTTAAGTCTTGTTTCTTCTCTTGTGAGGGTCTTGCTTTTGTAGCAGGGTTGCCGAGCTGGGTGTTTCAAGTTCGACTCCTGCCTCTCCAGTTTTTTCCGTGTCGGACTCCGGACTCCAACTCCTTCATACAGTTAGCATTTAAGAAAACCATTAATTTTTCCAACTGCCTTTCATCAAAATATACGCACATATTAAGCTAAAGAGTGTAGTTTCATACCATTTACTGTGATATTTGGCATCATTATCACATTGGGACATTAAATTTTCATATATTTATAATGCATTAATAATTATCATAAAAAACAGTTACGGTAGGTATACTGGCTAAGTCTGGAATGCCAATAATATACACCAGCTTAAGCTTAAGAAAATATTTGGTTGGTATTTATAATGGAATCCTTTATAATTAGCACCATTTGGGTCTGAAATTATCAAGTTCATAAAATATAAATACTGGTAGCATAAGTATAAATGCTTAGACCATCTAGATACTCCACTGTCAAGGGCAAACACATAGATTAAGCCCAAAACAATATATATCCACGTCTGCAAAATCATTGTTTTTTATTGCTTATTTACGACCCAAAGTTCTGAATAAATTTTAGAAAGTTTCTCATATTTTAAGAAACAGTTTTCCATAGTCGGGTTCTGCATTCCGGCTCCAACTCCTGGAGTACCGTAAGTGGGTTTCCGACTCCCCCAAGCCTCCGACTCGGCATCTCTGCTTTGTAGATGAGCTTTTCACATATGTGATGGCCCATCATTCATTTGTGTACCATATCATACTTGATTTTGTTACTTGAACACTCAAAAGTAAAGGTTTTAACATTGAAACATGTCACTATCTTCATCTGTATACTATCAAGTGTGTAAAAAATTGCATCTGTAGTTTTGTACCGTAGGATAACGGTAATTTTATAGACATTTATTTTATGAGGGTGTACTATAGCCTACGTGGCACACGTTGCAGTGAATGTAGTAGTTTCAATCGCACGAAGATTTGTTCCTAAATTCGAAAGGTTTCAGAATGAAAGTCTGTCGAGGGAAATTGGCTTTACGCTAATTTTTCAACACCTGCATAGGCCTACACATCACCTTCATAACGGCACGGCTTCACCTCCACTCTTGATATGCCAAAAATCAAACCTAATCGCCAGCGAGATGAATTTTCCCTCTTTGCAAGTAACTTTATTTTCTCTCTTTTTTGTGGGACTTTCCCCAGACGCACAGAAGGTAATCGGCTATTCGGATTAAATAGGTATGCACTGCGTGTCAAACTGCTGGGCGGATTTTTTCAATCTTCCCCGATTTTAGGCCAATTTTGAATCCTGAGAATTTCAGCTCATTTCCAGGAAATCTGGCTCTCTTAAAAGTACCGCAGAAGTTCGTTCTGAAGCTTCAGTCAGTTGCTATGTTGCTGTTCTGGTATGTTTGATTAATTTAGTCGGGGCGCTGCAATTTAGAATAATATTCAATATTGTTGCTTATAGGAAAACGTCACTATATTTTGCTATTCTTTAGGTGATTAGTACACAATATTTTTTGCTATTCAGTAATCTGGTGACTTTATGATTGCATACGGTACGTTAGTTATTTGATTTGAGATCAGTCATGTTTGTACTACCTTTTAGTGTTATTGTTAGTTCCAGTAAGTTGACCAGGGTTGGCAAAAATCATGTTTTTTGCTTCAAACCAAAAGCCATGTTTTTTTTCGTTTGTTTATTTTTTATTTTGTTTTCTAGTTCTAGGAATTTTATTCAACATTTGAAGGGTTGTCTGCTTTCTAAACATGGAGTTAGCTAATCATCAACAATCTTAGTCGCTTCATTTCAACTTCCTATTGTAGAAGAATGACTTGAAGAAAAGGGGTTAAGAAAAAGCAGCTAGAAGAGTACCTATGTTTTCCATGGCTACATTTAATATCCAAACTGCAGAGAAGCTATGATTTATACCTAATTATTACTATGTACAATCGTAAAATCCCTTCAAAAACTTGAAAACACTCCAAATTACAAATACAACTTAATAGAATTAGCTAGCTAGTAGCGAAATAAAAACAGAGTAATGAACCGAAGAAAGTGAAATAGCTTTAAAATCCTTTGAAAAAACTTGACACACTTCAAAATACAAGGAAAACTTGATAGAAATGGATAGCTACTAACTAATTAAAAAAGTAGAGTATTGAACTAAAGAAAATGAAATGACTATATAGCTACATCCTTCTCATGAGCTCAATAGCTCTCTAATAGCAATTTTACCTACCTGCTACTTCTAATTTTCACTAGTTGCTAGCATGCCAGAGTATAATTAGAAATGCATTTCTGAAAAAGTGAAATAACACCAAACTCATTAGGTTAGAGGTTTTTAGTAAACATAAGCAATAGCTGACCCTGACCTAATCGTCAAATGGATTCCTAAATATAATCACGGTAACCCATCTTTTCAGCTATGTAAATACGATTTAATAATTTCTAGAAGTAAGACTGCTTGTTTTGCAATATTTATCAATAAAAACCAAATGAATTGAATAAAAACCAAATAGAAAAAAAAGTTTTTTTTTTTTGGTTTAAACAATGTTTTTTTTTTTATTTTGTTTAAACCATTTAGTTGGCTACAGTTATTATTTGGGAAACCTTAGGTGCATGTTTTTTGGCTGCAAAGTTGCTAGAAATTTGCTAGTTTTATAAATGTACTGCAAGTCGGGTGAGTGGAAATTACCATGCGTTCAGATTCATCGAGAAAAACGCTACAGTACATCGTGTACTAATAATTTTTATTTGAACTCGAGAGTGGTAAATTTCAATCAATTGATTTGCTAGAAACTGAATCCAGTATCTGTTAGTTAACTAGACTTGTACCGTACTTATCCCTTCAGTGAGGCATAGGATGGCCTTAGGCCATAAGGTTGACATAGTTTGGTTCGCCAATCCTAAGTTACGGGGAGCAGCAATCTCAGGGTATTGTGTTGGTTACCTTTGCTATTAACTAGGCTTTCGAGCCGTCACTCTTTCGTGCCCACTGTACTTCCTTCCGATTTCATACTCGTATTGATTTACTTTCTCGTGTTCATCGTCTTCATTCCCAACTTACTGTGTCCATGCGATAAATAGCCTACTCCATTTGCACATAGCCAGCAGCAGATGAGGTGCAGTTATGCGCTGACGCTGTTGTTTGCAGCCCGGAGACCGCACATTTGCCTCCGCCGTAGGTACAGTACCGTATGATGGTCACCGCCGTGTGCCCCCACCTGTCTCATGTGTCACGCTCCGCCAAGTTCCTTGTCAGCCACACGACAGCTGCTGGACGGGACATGTTTGCGCCCGACTCGTGCGCCTCCTTCCGCTAATATAACGAGCCTCGAGCCCTTCGTCCTAATGATTTGCTAATGCCACTGAAAGGGAAAGGGCACACACGCTCAGTAACACGCGCACTTTCACCCATATTTCACTCTGCCCCAAGCGAGGAGGCTTTCTATCGTTCTCCTCTGACCAAGCCGACATTGATGCGTCCAATAATGAGCTCATCTCTATGCCGTGAAATGTTCACGTCATCTGCTTTCTGCTCGAAAGTTTATCCTGCGGAAAAATTCTCTTTGAGACCATATGACCGGCCGCTGGCTATGTGATTGAAAGTCTTTGTATAGCAGGCTTAAGCTTCGGCACTTGCGCGCGATTTGCATCGATATTGCAGGTAATGAACGGAATGACACGGCATACGGTTTGTGAATTGTTGTCTGCAGATGACTGCTGGGTTTAAATTTTACCGAATATCTCCGTTGACTTCCCAGAGGTTAAGAGAGCTGAAATGGTTTTATTTCCTCCTAACGTCTACTTTGTTATACTCACTGACCGGGATATTCACGAATGGTTGTTTGACTTGTTTCCACTGACTTAGATATTCACGCAGGGTTGTTCTGTCGTCGAGAGACTGGTTTTATTCTTTGTGTACGTAGCTGCCCTCGCGTGCACCCTTGGAAAGGTCGAACAAATCTGTTGCGGAACGGAAACAGAAGCCTGAAGGTCAACGCTAGTAACATTGGTTCATCATGGGAGAAGCGTCACCGGATGTCTCTTCAGTTGTCGTGTGCAAGTTCCAACACTGTACTGTATGGGACGTCGTTCATTCCGATTACAATTTACTTTACGGCTTCGTTAGTTCCTCTTGAGAAATATGGGATAAACTTCCCGTTCAAATAGTAAGCTTACCTTAGTATTTTCAGTTCGTACAGCGGACTACCTACGTTGAATCTTATCTAAGGAGAACTGTAGGTTACGTTATTCCGGGGCCACAATGTGCAATCGCATGCACAGTTTGATATGATGATGCGCCGCACGCTGATGATCCCGATACATATCTAATGTTGGTAGCACAGATACGGTAGCATGAAGGGCGTGCGACGTGTGTCTCCGGTATTGGGCTCAGCTAGACCTATTGGAGGTAATCTGTGTAGCTATTTACATTATTTGAGCTTGCTGATAGCCATTTTTGCTGCCCTGGAGCGGATCAGGCTGAACTCCTCCATTACATCTATGGATTTTCCCCTCTCGAAAATGAAATTCTGATTCGGGACTTTCAGAAAACATAGGGAGTCACCTGGTCACCCCACCCCTATTGCTGCCATACATTTGCTCTTGTGGTTTGCTGTTCTCGAACAAATTGATACCTACTCCGTGCTTCAACTTTCTGTTAATCCTAACCTTAACATATCACTTATTCATCTTTCCGTTAGAGACGTCAATGTACATACAGTGCCTACTATGTTGATGGTCAGAGGTGTGCTGTGAGCTGGGATGATCTCCGGAAGCAATTCCTTGCTTTTATATACCCCTAAGACTCGAATTAAAGCCTTCTATAGTACCGAGAAAGAAAGATAGAATAGGCCCTAAGTAACCAGAGGTGAAATATGAATTTACAGCTCATTTGATATAAAATACATAGATAATACGCACTGGGCGCCCTTTCCATTTGGATTCCGGCTGGGAGGTCCCGGCAAACTCGGCCCCTCCGTTATTGCCCTCCTGGTTATTATTTCGTGGTCCCACATCCCCTCATCGAATTTTTCTTCTCCTGTTCGTGCAAATGCATTGTAACTTCCGTGAATGGGTATCTATAAAATGATTTTAATTGACCCATTATCTGTGATTAAGGTTGTGTTATGTAGTCAAACTCTGACGAAAAGATGTCATTTTCTGTCCAACGTATCATAATGTGTAGTGAAGAATTTTCCCTTCGAAGTTATCGTCTAAGCGCATTAAATTGCAGTTGAGGGCCGTGGATCAGTCCTTGCTCTCGAAACTTGGTCTCCCGGTTATACGATAGTATGTGGCCTACCGTGAAGTATGGGCTAGCTTAGTCAGACGTTGGTTCGGTTTAGCCAGAATAAGTGGATAGCTTTACAGTTACAGGCGCTGGAAAATGTCTATACGATAGAATCGACTTTCATCAGTTCACCAATGGCACCGTTCACGGTTGCTTATGAAAGGCCACGCATCAGGAAAATTTTATTTAAAGTCACTTGTCTATGCAGAGTTACTTTGCATTCCGCTAAAATCTTCCAGTCTGCAGTAACTAGAAATATTGGTGTAACGCAAATTTGTTTCTTTCTGTGGGTGGTAGCTCATACTATGACTTTCCTTAAGTGTAGATAAGTAGAAGAATATACAAGTGCAGGATGTAAGCTTTACATATCTGTCAATAAGGGGTCCTTGCTCTGAAACGCCACGCTGCATCGGGAGTGTGTAAAACACAAACTCGAATTGCAATACTTACAAAAGGGTCAGGGACTCGAATCGTAATTAGAAAGAGGGGTAAAGCAGTTGTACTTCTAACGGTAATAAACATCATTTAGCTAATACTTATTGAAACATTATAGTAATGAAATGCTGCTTGGTACGCAGTAGGATGCATTTTACTGCTAGGTTGCAAACAAAGGACATGTCGCAGTGGTCTTTCTGTATTCTAGACAAGATAACGCCCCATTGCTTGGCCTCCGTCAAGGAACAGTATGCGCTGCCATCGTAGATGCATCATGTTATATACTCGCTCAGATCCGCATTTTTGAGACTATGCTAAGAAGTCAGTTTATAATGATTGTGTTCTTGGTAATTTTCGTGGACCGATCCCGGAGGTAGTGCAATACCGGGCCGATCCGCGGCAAAGGTCCTCGTTCGAGGATCGTGAAGCGGTACTAGGTTTTTAGTCTAATTATAGCAACTAGGGTGTACCCCTAGCATAGTCTATAATTCGACATAAGAACAGATACTACACTTTGATCTTAGCCAAAAGGCCGAGAAGCGATACCGGAACGTAAATGTGCCGGCAGCCGGGTTACATCTCGTGAGCACTTGCATTTCGGTAATGTTTAAACAGGTAACTCAACGGTATTTTCTGTGACCCTAAGCAAATACTCTGGAAGCGACCGTTGTCATCGAGTGACAAGTAACGTTGGACATTTTAATGTAGAGTAGCAGTTTTTGCAATCATATTGAAAAGTACGTTTTAAGTGACTTGAAAATATTTCATAAAATGTTGTACATGGACGACGCCCAATGTTAGCAACAGTTGGTATGTGTACTTGTTCGTTCGTGGCTGCAGCTTGAAACGTTTGCCTCGTGTGTTGCTATATATCGCCAGATAACGATCGAACGAAGGCAAAGGGAGACCTGTGATCTCACGCATTAGGTATAGTACCTACTATATATGCGGCGGATACATTTCGTGCATATCCGTAGCTAATGATGTATATATATATATACACACAGCATGATCAAATGGGATTATTCATTGCGATATTGATTCCTGTGAGATGGATAGATAGCATTGCCTCTCTGCGTACTCACCTTTAACCTGGTGCAAGACATAATATAATAATAATAATAAGCTCATGTATTTGTCATCTGGAGACTGTGTCCAACAAGGTTAGGACACAGTATCGTGAGCTTTTCATGCTTAGTACTAACATAAGAATAATACTAATAAGTAACATAAGAGACAATTGGTATTAAATTAGCAGTGAATTTACTAGAACAAGGCTCGCATCTTTTATTCCTCTATTATGACTGTGATAAAAGGCAATTCTCCCCGCAACCAAACACAGAAGTGATGTGAATTTTTTTTTTTAGATTATGAAATACAGTATGCAGCCTAAAGTGAGCTAGGGCGAGTAGTTGCGGATTAAAATGGTAATCTTTGTGAAGTACTCATAAACATTTCAAAATTGAAATGATACATGGTACGCAAGAGAATGTATCTTATATCTAGGTTACACACAGCAGTAACAGCACACGTCGAAGTGGTCTTACATTACTATAAAGACCTCATTACGCCCCAATACTTGGCCTCCATGTTTGTTAGAACTTAGAACACGGGAGTTTGCTTGCCACCAAGCGCCTCTGGTTGTGCCAGCTGTCAACTTTCATTGGATGTCTGAAACTTGTTCTACACTTGGGACTCTGGCTCAAGGTGTAAAACATTGTCAATGAAAGCAAATTTACATCGGTTCGTCTCCTTTTGATTGTATTTAGACTATATTACAATCTCGAGAAGTCACCCCGTCGTCTCACCTCAATGCCTGTGTGCTCAGACGATCGAAGCCGGTGTCACTTTAGTTCCCCGAATTTCGCTCTGGCTTCCCTTCAGAACGCATAAATCTTTCGCCTTTTACTAAAGATTTCCGTGGAGGGGAGCAACTCAATGAGTCTTAATAAATTTGTTTGAGGCTTGCTTTTGCAGGCCGTGCATAATTCAGCACTTGAACATGCATCGGACTTGTATGATACGGAATCCTTAGTTATATGTACTGAGTTTGTTAACCCCGAACCAACCAACCCAAGTCAGTCCGTCCGTCTAGCAGTTGTCGAGTGTAGTAGGTTATTCACACCAAATTGAGCTAGAAATTCGCTAGTGAGATAATAGTGCATGCCACACTACTTAACGTAGGTGTTGAATCGTTTGGGCCCGAATTATTTTATGTGAATCTTTTTTAACGAAGCTATCATTTGACTGTCTCCCATAAGTGCAGCATATGCGATTCCTACTCGACTGACTGTTGGGTGTGTACGTGAGCATTCTTTAGTGTGGGCTCTTCTGCAAATGTGATTGGGATATTATGCTGCATGTTTTTAGTCACTGCAGAACAACCCTTACGTGGATCTGCATGCATGTACAGTTTAGTTTTTTTTTTCATTTTGCGAAGTACAAAAATTATCTTAGCGCTACCATGCGTGTTTACTAAAAACACGCGGCGTCTATAAACCTACCGGTGAACGTTGCTGTCATATTTCGCCTGTGCAGATTTAGTCGTCGTAAAATAATTTGTTTTTTTGCTTGTATCGTTCTCTAACTTTCGATACAATACAGTAGCGGCCATAATGGTTCGGACACCTAAAAACTCATCGGAAAATCTTTCTATACTTCAATATTATTGAAGGCATTGAAGTGTAATTTTGCACAAGTTGAGCAACATGTCATAGCTAAATTGTGTTAGAATTTCAGCTGGTCAGGGTAAATAAAAAAGAAGTTACAAGCAAATGAATTATTATAGTAAGAATTTAGTCTGGTCAAAAAAGTTCGGACATTTCATTTTTTCCATTTTATTTTTAGAAAAAAAAAAACAATGTTGGCACAGAAAGAGTTATCTAGATTGGGTTAAACACACTTGCAGTCATCGCATACTGTGCAGCGCATACTGTTGCCTGACGGGGACCAAGCAATGGGGCGTAATGATGTCTAGAATGTAAGACCACTGCGACATGTCCTTTGTTTGTAACATAGAAATAAGATACATCCTCTTTTGTACCATGTAGCAATCCAGTGTTGTAATGTCTCCATGAGTATTAAATAAAGTTTATTATTATTTCTTTGTTAGATCGCCTTTGTGGAATTTCAAGATACTCGTGGACATTCCCGACGAACAATTAGGCCGAGTTCACACGTCATACATATCATCGCGTTCAATAACGTAAACCAACACGAGCTTTGCGTCAACTTTTTCTGTCTCTGTCTACGCGTAGATGCGTCTCTTGTTCAAATGAATGACGCCGAGCGTTCAACTTGACATCGTTTCTTTACGTTTCTTTATATTTTTCATCTGTTTGAAATTAAATTCGTATCACATAAGGTTATAACCTGATTTCCAGAAGAACAGCCTATTCTAAAGGATTTACAGCCTGAAAACCGATAGAAGAGAGAGCAATCAGTTTGGCTTTCAAAACATATATGGCGTCCATCCACTATATAATAAAACACAGTTCTTGGTCGCTTGCTTGCTCCAATGTTGGTCCGTCTCTCCGTCACGCAGTTAAGAGGTTAATAGGAGAAAATTCATGTACTGAAGAACAAGTTGAGATACCATACAATTTCTGCGCTTGCAGTACCGGTGACAAATATAGCTCTGGTTCTCCGGCCTCTGGATCCCCGCTTTCATTGTTGAATGATATCGTAGTAGTTGAATCTTCACGCTGAGCAGACGCCTTTTTATACTGAATTTACATCGCAGCCAAAGTTCGACGCTGGAGGTTCAACAATCAGTTGGTATCCACAA
>LQNS02277275.1:7364281-7376298 GCA_001587735.2 Parhyale hawaiensis | reverse complement strand
ATTGAGTTGCTCCCCTCCACGGAAATCTTTAGTAAAAGGCGAAAGATTTATGCGTTCTGAAGGGAAGCCAGAGCGAAAAGAGTGGCCCGGACGGGACACCGACTTCGTTCCACTGCACACACGTAAAATACACAAGGAATGACGGGCTCACTATTAGAAATGTCAATGGCCTTAAGAATGCATATACTAATGGTAACTGGCGCAATTTTTAAGATAGGCGCCCAAATATTTCTAAGAGAGCAGATTATATAAATAACTAGCAGGAGTATCAAAAGTGACGACAACATAAGTACAGTGAACACAGTGCCTATAAGATATCAATTTTAACTCATACGGAACACCGTCACGTGGTCTTTCGTATGAGATTATAATCCTTATAGGGCCCAGCTATTGAACCTCTACAATGATACAAAATGTCATTAACTACACACAATATTGCATGTCTAAACTGTATCTAAGATCTTTCTCGGTCCATGTAATAGTTAACAGATATAAGCAGGAAGCGGGTGACGTGCTGAAGTGTACATGTACGACACAAAGTAATGAAAACAGGTGTAAAATGAACAGCTTAAGACAATAGTGGTGCTACTGTAAGCACAGCGACTCCTGCGTGTAGCATGCAACCATTTCAACATATGTATCCATACACCATAGGTCAATACCACAACTTCAATAGGTATCTGTAAATGTAAGAGCTCGGCTGTTACGGACCTGAGCTGACGATCTTGGCCCAACAAGCTCTTGGCACGTTTCCAAAACAAGAGAACTGTTGATATTTTTCGTTCATTTACTACTACAAGCAACATCAGTGGCACTGAGTAGTTACAAGCAAATTAGCTGCAGTCACGCTTCAGGCAGACAAAAGTATTCGCTACAACCGCTCGTACAGTATCTATCTGTATGGCGATGTCTGGCAATGTCGCCATACCTGTAACGTTTCCGGCGCCGGTGGAGTCACGTGGTCCGTCGGTCGGTCGATCGCCTACTGCCAGCAACCATTGGCTACATCACAGTAAGTACCTTTTGTACTGTGCCCTACATTCAAGTATCGACGTAAAATATTGAACGAATCACTTTGTGATCCACAAGTAAATTGGCCCAATCAATACTTTCCATTTTTGCATCTAAACGCGTACGTTATTTCCTCTTCCAGATATTGCGCTGTTTAAGCAATATGACCATTGAATTACAGATCCAAAAGCTACCGCAGTGCAAGTATTCAGCCGATGCAGCTCGGATGCCAAAGCTTTAAACTCTTGGTATCGCTTCTCGGCCTTTTGGCTAAGATCAAAGTGTAGTATCTGTTCTTATCAGCTTAATATCTGATACGATCCCCATGTCCCTAGTTGCTATAATTAGACTAAAAACCTAGTACCGCTTCACGATCCTGCTTGCTCCACCTTTGCCGCGGATCGGCCCGGTATTGCACTACCTCCGGGATCGGTCCACGAAAATAATTCTACTAAATTAAAAACAAGCTTCAAATTAATGCGTCACAACACAATAGTGTAAAATTAACGGGTACCCCACAAATGCATCGTTTACCCAACACGCGACACTTACCTACCTATCAATGACGAAGAACAAATGATTGTGACTTGAAAGGTTTCGGCAAAGAAATTAGCAACAAGATTATTTTCAATAGGCAATACACCATTTCGAATTTTCTGAACCATCTAATCTAATACTAAGAGTGACCGTCGTGTGTTTATAAATATATTTATATGTGTCACACTCTTAACGAAATAGGCGGAATTTAGCCCAGGTTCGAGGCTCTGGTTGTCCTCTCAAGCTCCATTGAAAATGATAGGCAGAAAATAGGCCGGGTTTCAGAAGATGGCAAACGTATCTTAAGCAGGGACAGTTGAAATTCCAACAATGACAGTTGTGGCATACAGATTGGTTGGCTTCAGCATCAAGCTGCATATCATCAATATCTAAGTCAGCAGTTACTAAAATGGATTCTCTTAACTTCTGTCGTAATTGCTAACTCTTCCTGCCTCCATAACCTCGTGAACTTCTCCTTAACACGGGGCTCACACTTGTTGGAAACTCGTTGCAAAAGGGATTGCGATATGCTCTTCAACTGTCCAGTGTTTTCGAAGCGTTCCCAAAGGGGTTCGAAATTACCGTTAGCTAGCATTTCGCAACGATGTTGGCAACGTCGTTGGAACACCCATTCGAAAGCCCTGATGGAAAATCCCATTCGCACCGTCTTCCAACAGCGTTCGAAAGGGCGTTCGTAGAAAATTGGTCGGGAGCAATTTGCAGCTTGCAGTCGTGGAATTTTTGTGTGGTGTGTGCTTCGAAAAGTGAATATTTATTTTTTTACCTTTCCCCTATTTTTGTTGTTTTGTGGTCACCCTTTATGTTGAAAATCACAGGTCAGACGTAGAGCCCGGATTTATTGCAGTTTCCGGCGTTAGTGCAATAACTACAATAACTGCAATGAGAGCTATAAATGCAATGCATTAGGCCGTGTTTACATGTCCCTCATTGTAACGCGTTCACTCAAACTGATGGACGCGGTGCGTTGATTGGAGAGAAGCAGCAGCAAACGCGTTAGACTGAAGAATGAAGCATGTTCCTTTTTCCTTGAACGCGCTGCGTCATTCAAGTTCAGTAAGCAGACCTTATAAATGCTAAATTTATCCTCTGCAGCGTTCACAGATCATGGACAAGTCGACAAACTTTTTTTATCTTCACTTTATTAGAATTAGCTACTGTACAGTACTCCCGTTTAAGAGAAGAAAACTAGAAAACCTGAAAATGTTATAAGAACACGGATGCCATCTTTGATTGGTAGTCCAACTGATTGCTCGGTACTGAGTTCTCTTCTGTCGGTTTATCAGGCTATAACTATTTTTAAAATAGGCTTTTCCTATAAAAATCAGTCTATAACATTATGGGATACGAATGTGACTTCAAACCGACGCGATATATAAGCGAAAATGTAAAGAAAATATATCATAACTGAACGCGCAGCATCATTCACATGAATGAAATACACTTTCCACGTGTGGACAGAGACAAAAAAAAAATAAAAACAAGTCGACGCACAGCTCGTGTTCATTTTCGTGATTGAACGCGTTAAGATGAGGGACTTGTGAACTCATGTCACGTATTATCACTGCCACGAGTCACAAGACTTCCAACGCCATGACAATTGGTTCCCTTATCAATTATTGTTCCATGTATTTGTTGAGGTAAAATTATTATTGAGTTGCAAAATCTCACAATCTATCAAATTTTTATAACCTTTTTCGTTCGGGGGATACATCATGGGAACAGGTAAAGCGGGACATTTGCAAGAATCACTCTAGCCATTGGGAAGAATTGTCAATTAGCACAAGCGCAGTGTATACCTAGGAATAATTGGTATTTGGAACTGAAATAGGTGTCCGTTGATCCACTGACATGCTATTCCCGTTTTCTATCAACTTTTTGTCCTTTCAATTTTTTTGCTGTATTTGCCTTTTTTGTTTATTTCTTCCACTCCTATTGCTTTGGTGCAGTAAGAGCAAATTTTAGGTGCAATATGAGCAAGTTTTAAGTGCAATAAGAGCAACATTTAGGAGCTATAACTGCAATATTCTGAGCGCAATAAATCCGGTCTCTAGTCACACAGGGGTGACAGCGTTTAGGGCAGTGCGCTCAGTGTTGCCAGATATACAGGTAAGTCTGGATTTGTATGGATTTTTTATTTAATTCGGAGAATCGGACTTTGTAGGATAATTTTAGCTAATATGCGGACATTTTGGGATCTCTAACGGAAATCCCAAAATATGCTGTAATCCACGGAACTAATATTAATTAAAAAGCAAAACATTTCAGTCCTAAAAAGTGTTACACTTTACATTGGTAGAAGCCAAGTGTGACACTGTTTGACGGTAGCGTAGGCGTGGAATTATTACACGAAGCTATGATAAAAGTTACGAGAGTAACTTTTTATGATAGTTATGCTCAAGCTCGTTGCTATGATTAGCCTATTCGAAATTTTATTAATTTTTTGACTGTAGCCTAATGAGTGCCCCTTATTGGTTGGCATTTAATAGAAGTGTACTATTTTCAAACTCAGACTAAAAATTACACTCAAAACTACGAACCACTTTCTCTGACTGTTTTGTTCGCTAGTCCTTTTCCAACAGGGTTTCCCAGCACTTCCTCTAATACCTCCAACCGTTCGCAAGGAGTTGGCAAGTGGTTTCCAACCAGTGTGAGCCCGGCTTAACTGACCTTGCTGAACTTTCCAGCGGGGCCTGGAAAGCAGTATACTTCTGTATACTGCTTATGCGTATACAGAAGTGCCAACAGCTTCTGCTGCAAGATGTCGCTCTAAGAACTGTTCATTGCCTCACCATTTGTTGCTCTTCAAAATTTTGAGCTCGACTCACGGCGCGTGTACGTTGGACTCGACGCTTCGTCCAGGTCTTGCTTCGTCAATTTCTTCAGCTTAGCTGCTGCTGGTAATCTTGGCAGACCCTTATAATGTCCATTGTCATGTGGCAAATTGAAGGCATTGCAGCAACAAGAAAAAAAAAAGAACAGTGACAAAATGTGAAAACCACAAGTTTTTCTTGTTTTATTTTATCGCCCGTCATTTTCAGTCATGCATGGTACAGCACTACTTAGCCTACAGTTTAAGCCTATGTACGGCTTTCTAGCACTGCTAGTTTTCACACGGGAAGTTTTTTAGTGCCAAGTGGACGGCTACTAGCATGGTGGACGGGTACTAGACATGTTATCCTAGATACGGAGCTGAAATTGTGTATAAAATATTTTTGGGTAAAATACCAACTTGTGCATAGAATTTCATCGAAATCTGAGATTGCGAGGCATTTTTTAAAATCTTATTATGATACTTGATACGAAATATGCGTTTCTGAATGCATATAAAAAGTTTTTGCATTCGACGGAAGCTGTTTCATAGGCGGTGGAGTGCGGTGCTGTTCCTTTTCACGATTAGGCCAAGTCACATATTCCTCCTTATCGTTATAAATGGTGTAGCTACCATCGTACGCACCCGTTACTTTTACAGTATTGTGGACACTTTTTAATTTCAAGGTTTTTAATTTAATAAATTATTTTCGTGGACCGATCCCGGAGGTAGTGCAATACCGGGCCGATCCGCGGCAAAGGTGGAGCAAGCTCCTAGCACTTCGCCATGATCCAAAAATCAGATTAATATCGTTGATCCCACATGGGGATCGTATCAGATATTAAGCTGATAAGAACAGATACTACACTTTGATCTTAGCCAAAAGGCCGAGAAGCGATACCCAAAGTTAAAAGCTCCGGCAACCGAGTTGCTTCGGCTGAGCACTTGCACTGCTGTAGCTTTTGGACCGGTAACTCAATTGTCCCAAACTACAAACACAGCCCAGTATCCGGAGGAAAAGTTAAACGTTCGCGTTTGGATGCAGGAGTATGTAAAAGGTATTGTTTGAATCATTCTATACTTGATCACAATAAGACTTATAATATTTTACGTCGTTACTTAAATGTAAGGCAACAACCGTTGCTGGCAATGGGTGCTCGACCAAGGCCACCTAGAGAACAAAGTTTTCGTGACCATGCCTCGACCAACCGACCACGTGACTCCTCCGGCGCCGGAAACGTTTCCGCTGTCGCGTCACTGCCACAGGTGTCATTCAGGTGCTTCACGAGCGGTTGTGGCCGATATTTTTGTATCTGCCTAAAGTGTTACTGCAGCTAATTTACGTGTAACTATTCGTTGTAACTAATATTACTCATAGTAGAAATAGACGAAGAATATTAACAGATTCTTTTTTGTTTTGGCGACGTGGCAAGAGCTTGTACCATTTGAGCATTAGCTGCTCTTAACAGCTACGGATGTTGGACCAGTGTTGATGATACCTGGTTTAAGGATAGCTATATGTTGAAATAGTTGTATGCTGCAGAAGTCACTGTAGCATGCTTTAATATTGTCTTAATCTGTTCATTTTACTCTTGCTTTCACTACTTTCTGTCGTGTACGTACACCTTTAACTCGTCACCCTCTTCCTGATTATTTTTCGTAACTATTACATTGACCGAGAAACATGTTAGGAAGAATATTGTTTCTCTATCTGTTCTTACAATTCAGACACGCATATATTGTGTGTAGCTAATAATGACTATTTGTATCATTGGAGTGGCCCGAGTGGCGAGTGCTAGGTCGTTTAATCTCATACAGAAGACCACTTAACTGGGTTCCCTATGAGTTGAAACTTATGTCTTGCAAGTACTACTGTGTTTATGTTTGTTCTCCTTACTCTTACTCCTACTACAGTAGTTTTTTATATCTGCTCACCGAAGAATATTTCGGCGCCTAGCTTGACAAACATTACACCAAAGTTACAGTTTTTATATTCATTCTTTGAGGCCAGTGACATTTCTAATAGTTATCTTGCCATTTGTTGTGGATTTTAGGTGTGTGCAGTGGATCGAAGTCGGTGTCCCGACTGGCTCAGTACTTTTGCTCTGGCTTCCCTTCAGAACGCATAAATCTTTCGCCTTTTACTAAAGATTTCCGTGGAGGGGAGCAACTCAATGAGTCTTTGAAAATTTGTTTGAGGCTTGCTTTTGCAGGCCGTGCATTATTGAGCACATAACCTTGCACCGTGCTGTAGGATGCGAGGCCTATAATAATACTGGAGACTGCCGCTTATCTAATCTAATCTATTGTACTCATTACAGTAGGTGTCTTACCTTTGATTAGTACGTGACTCGTGTGCAGGCAGGGTCCTGCAGAAGCACATCTCTGTTGCGTGTAAGAAAGCACAATACAAAGATGGGAGTTCTTTTTAAACGGTGCGCTAGGTAACTAAGTTAACGACGTACCGTGCCGTACCGATATCGCTCGTAATAGGAGTAGTATACTGCCATCCTCACTCGTCTGTTGGTGTTTAGGTGAACATTTATTCAATATTTCATGTGAAATTGTGATCAGGTAGTACCGGTTTCGTCTCTAATGATGCATGTTTTAGTCACTGCAGGACAACTCTTGAGGCCGTGTGCAGACGAGCGACATTTTCGCTGATTTCAGACAGACAAAATTGTCGAATTACAAAGTTTGGCTCGACATTTCATTGCACACATAGCCGCGGAAACGTTTTTGCTGCGGCAATATCCTAGGGTAAAGTTTTTAGAAGTTGCCTGGAGAAGAAACTGAACATTAGTTGAATAAATTTTATTGCTTCGTTATAATCTCGTTTATTTTAGTCAACGTGCATAGTACTCACCAACTGAATGTTTTGTGCTGTCTACCGTCACTTAAACCGTCAGAATCATTATTTTCGTTTAATACAAGAAAACTAGTTGAGCTGAAAATGTTGTACGTTGATGCGACAAGGAAGTGGATTGCTGCGTGTTGAGTTCAATTTTATCGGTTTATCAGGCTCTAAATCTTTTGAAAATAGGCCGTTTCTATCAAAATAAGGCTATTAAATTATGGGATACGAAAGTGACTTGAAACCGACGCGAAATATTAGCCAAGATGTAAAGACACGAGATCAAATCTGAACGCGCTGTGTCATTCATTGGAATGAAGGTCGCTCCTACGTGAGGACTGCAACCGTCAAACTTGCCGCACAGCTTGTGTTTATTTTCGTGACTGAACAACAATGAGGGAAGTGTGAACTGGCCCTTAGCTTCTAAACAAAATTTTGAGATGTAGGATTTCTGCGGCTATCATCGTTGTAACCTGGAGACATTTTCTTTTTATACTGCATATTGACATTGTAGTTACAATCGCCGCCATTTACGTAAAGTTTTAAGGAAAACGGAGGCGTTACATACCATAGTAGTAAACTGATAATAGGAAAAACTGGTCTGTAAGTTGCTTTGAGTTGCCCCAAAGCTACGAAAAAGATTCGCCTAGACGCATCCTGCTGAACTCGCTCTTCAGGCAACTTTTTCACCGATTTCAGTTGAGCATGTGTTGGCGAAATGCAACTCTCGGCAATTTTTGCTCCTCGTCTGCATTGGGCATTACGTGGATCGAGACCCTTATCTTGTTCGACCTCGTCTTCCTCGGCCAGTATCTTTAAAGTTACAAAGCCTTAAAATTCCTTACTCCCTACCAGAATGCAATATTTCTCCTGTAGCTTTTCGCAGAATATCGAAGAATAAGACCCTAGCAGTCCCTGCCATGAATCTGTTCGCATCTTTTTTCCCAGAAAGATTTTTGTCTCGTGCTCTTGCCAACCTTTTGTTCCGCGCCCACTGGGCTTCGCTTACTGGGGCCTCGTTCTTCTGTACAGACGGATCTAAGACTAGACCTGATGTGTGTGTTGCATTTTCTATCGTGTATAACAACGAAATCCTGTCCCCCACCCCGCCCACCAATAGCGTGCATTTATATGGCCGAATTGTGTGCAGTAGTGCTGACAGTCCACACTACTGATGGAACTGATATAGAATTTGCCGTCACTGTAACTCACTCGCTTAGCTCAATTCGGGACTATACAAAATAAAACAATACTCGCGTGTGAAAAATCAACGAGGCGGCTATAGAAACGAGACCGTACTACTACCTGTGCTGGCTGCCCAGCATGATGAGCTGATGTAGCGGTATCAGGCCCGGTGCGCAGGATGACTGCCAAAGACCGATTACCGATCCCATATTCATTGCCTTATTAACAGCCACTGGACCTGGGCGCGCCGACACTCTCGAGACAAATTGAGAACTCTTTAACTGAATGCCGCGCCCTCTGGCTGGGTTTGTTACTTCAACCCAGCACAGGGGAGGGATTTTAACTCACCTGTGTATTGACCAAACGAAATTATCCCACGAATTTTTACTTTCGGGCAACCGTCGCCCCTGATGTACCGACTGCCGTGCCATTACGAGTCAGACAGGTTTTCGTAATGTCCTTCCTTTATGGAGAAACTCAACCTCTATTTCTTCTTACTCCCCCTCCCTGAGCTCTCAGATCCCCTGGGTGACGACGGCTCCGTTACACCTTCTGATGATAGATTCCAATATCTTCCTTCCATCTCATGCCTATACAAAATTTGATGTCTATTAATGGACCATTTCTCTGCAATTGTAACGCTCTGGCTAAATTGAGACTTGCGGCAATACGCCAAAATAAATTCTCTGTTTTAAATTTGGAAGGGGCGCTGTGTTCGACATGCCGACGTGTGAGCTGAGTGCAACATTTCTAAGTGAAGTCAAAGCATATCAGGTGACTCATTACGCCTGTTGCATCATGTAACTTTCTTACTGCTTTTACTATTATTTTCCTCTGTTGTCTGTCCACCCAAAAAGAGGCAAAAGGAGTTGAGTCACAGTAATGATAAAAATTTTTTATAGGCATGCAGTCAGGTGGCTTGACTGAGATGTGAAAAATGCTAAAACTCTAGAGTAAGCTGGCCATAAAAAATAATGGCGTTGAATTTGCCTCCTCCGCGGGTGATGGTCTTACGCCACGAGGCACTCTTGTTATGTAACATGTATTCCTAACATGAGGCTCATGTTCATCACTCCACCAGGGGCCAGAGGATGGGCCTTGGAGTTAGAATAGATTCACCCATTCTCTGTAATGGAGAGCAGCGATCTCTGAGAGACTTCTTAGCTTAGCTTGAGCTAGGCCTTCTGGATGTCTGCTTTTCGTGCCCACTTTGTTTCTTTCCTTTCTCATACTCCTACTGATGATGCTCTATTGAAGTCTGTTCTGCTCTTCCTCTTCTTTTCCGACTTGTTCCCATGCGTGATGATTCTGCGTGGGAACATCCTCGTGCATGGGTTCCAAGTTTCTCGCGACGTACTTCATGTCCCTTCGCTGCCTTTCTCAAGCTCCTTGTATGCTGTTCAAGGAGGCCTAAACTAAAATCCTATACCATATCATCAACCATTTATTCACATGTGTTATAGAAAAAAATATTAATATTTACTAATCTATACTGTTGCACTTTTGCAAAAGCCAGGCCTAGCGCACATTCAAATTTGCAATTGAACAAAAAGCAGCCCGACCTTGAAAAAATAAGTTCATTGCAATTTAACATCTCTTTCTAATGAGACTAAAACCAAGGAGAGCAAAAACTGGCTTGAAGGCTATGTATAAAATATGGATTGTTTTCCTCTTTTTTTCTTTCGTTGTGACCAAATCTGATTGCGTTTAATGTTAAAATTATCACGGCTAGTAAATTCCAATTTGGCACAGACTCAACAGCTGAATGAGGCTAGAAAACAGAAACTAGTATTTTATTAGTTATGACCCCAATGTTCAGTAGGTGAGGCTCACCAGTGCAACGCTTGTTGGTGCAATTTATGTTTCTTTTTTTTTCACTTAAATCTCGGTTTGTGAGAAAACCAAGCAACTTGGGTCAAAACTGATGCGGTGTTTGGAACCCTTGCCAAAACGTAGCGGAAAATTATGTTCAGCACCTCAAACGTCTAGTAGGTACCTACCTCAGTTAACACTTTTTAAAAACGCTTTTATGAAACAGCCAGTTCCGTCTTCGGGCCAGAAAGAAGAGTGCAGTATCTTGTAATCTTTAGTATATAGACCTAAATAGAGCTGGAATTGTGCAGGAATACGTTTGGCAAAAGTACCAACTTGTGTACCAAATTTCATCAAAATCCGAAAAATGGTGAGGCAATTCCTAAAATTTTATCTCTTGATACGAAATGACACTTTCAGAAAAAGTCAGCTGTTGCAGACGACGACAGCTATTTCACGGGAAGTGGAGAACAGTGCTGCGAGGTGCAGTTTGTGTCTCTTAACGATGGCTTCAAGTCACATCCTATTCTTCCTTATCTTTGTAAAAGATGTATTATCCATTGACCAAATTCCTGTTGATAATTTCTTTACGGGAAGTGTAGTCAACGTCAAAATGTCAAGCCTTAATATTGTGTGTCAGTAACGCGTCTGATTGTGTGTCAACGATATATTTGCGACGTACCCGTTAATTTGACTACTGTATTGTATTATAACACTTTAATTCGATGTTTGTTTTTAGCTTATTCAATTATTTTCGTGGACCGATCCCGGAGGTAGTGCAATACCGGGCCGATCCGCGGCAAAGGTGGAGCAAGCTCCTAGCACTTCGCCATGATCCAAAAATCAGATTAATATCGTTGATCCCACATGGGGATCGTATCAGATATTAAGCTGATAAGAACAGATACTACACTTTGATCTTAGCCAAAAGGCCGAGAAGCGATACCAGAAGTTGAAAGCTTTGGCATCCGAGCTGCATCGGCTGAGCACTTGCGCTGCTGTAGCTTTTGGATCGGTAACTCAATCGTACTAAACTGCAAAAGCAACATGATATCCGAAATAAGAAACAAATGTTCCCGTTTGGATGCAAGATTAAAAGGTATCAACTGGACCGTGTTTCATAGGGATCACAAGCGTTCATTTTAGTTTTATTTTTTTTTGTGTTGTCACTCAAATTGAAGGAAACTGTTGCTAGTCATAGACAGGGGCTCACCGGCTGACCACGTGAGTCTGCCGGCGCTTGAAACGTTACGGTACCGCTTCTCGCGTCCCTGCCAGGTGTCGCCATGCGGTTACTGAACAAGCGGTTGTAGCCGATAGTTTAATTGCGTAACGTGTTATTGCAGCTGTTTTGTTTGCACTTATCAGTGCAACGGTTTTGTTGGTATTAGAATTGGACTAAACTTGCAAACAGTTGCTTTGTTTTGGCAATGTACCAACTGCTGTTTGTCTGTTCCCACTTTGTCGTGGTCATTTGCCTTTATCTGCTGTGGCTTACAGATGTTAAGCTACTTATATGATCTATCGTGTACACCTTTGCATCGAAATCGCTTTACAATATTGATTTTACACTTGTTTACAGCATATACTTTGTGTTTATCATTATTTTTGCCGTCCACTGACAGTAGGAACGGCAAGCAGAAGTAAACTTGTTATCGCAAATATATTAAGGCTTACAGGCAACTCGCGGCTATTTGCTGCACCAGGTGCTACCTGGAAATAGCACGATCCACATATGTAAGCACATTGGCCGAACGTCTACAGCTTCCTTGTCACAGTATCAAAAGA
>LQNS02277275.1:7341372-7353665 GCA_001587735.2 Parhyale hawaiensis | reverse complement strand
ATACACACAATGTCACGCATCTCTTTAACATTACTCCCCATTGAACTAATAAAACCTGGCCTAGTCTAACGTAGCTTAAAACAAACCTATCCATTTATGAGTGATTCAATTCACTTATTGGTTAGGCATTGCGTGCAGTGCTTGGTGACATTTACTCATTGTAACATGTGCATAAAATACACATAGACTCCATATAAACTGCTAACACACGAGCAATTTTCACATGCTGCTAGCATCGAAACGAAGTTCAAGTACATCACACACCTTAATGGATGCCTATTATTTATAAGAATAAACTTCATGGCCCGTAAATAGTGAATTTACATAGTTTTTTCAGAGTACGCATCCGAATGCAACACCGTCACTGACCATCACCCTTCGCCCCTCCCACTGTGGCCTGTGACCTGCCACGCCATTGGCTGCCTTGAGACTGTACTTGCTGAAAGGTTCAGGAAAAACAATTCGCGGCCCGGGCATCCGGAGGAAGGAGGCACTTGACGGGCAGAAAAAAGAAAAACTGGAGAAGGAAGGCCTAAATGGGCCAGAAAGAGATCTAATACAGAGGAAAACGCACATATCAGACGGCCCTGGAATATGTAGTAAAATACTTGAGGACGAGGGGCATTAAATGACCAAGAAAAACGAAATGAATAGCAGAGGAAGAGAGGCATAAAACTGGCCAGAAACATGAAATAAATAGCAGGTAAAGTCGGGCCTCAAATGGGCCAAGAAAACGGTATAAAATAGTCGTGAGAAAGGGCATTAAACGGGCCAGAAAAGAAAAAAATAAGATATCAAAGGAACAGAGGCATTGAACGAGTCAGGAAAACGGAATGAAATAGAGGAAGAAGGGCACCAAACGGGCCAGGACAACGAAGTATAGGAAACGAAGAGGGATATCCAACGAGCCAGGAAAACGACAAAATAGAAGAGGGAAAAGGGTATCCACGGCCCAGGAAAAAACTATAATAAATTGTATCAGTGGGCCAAAAATAGGGAATAGGAATAGGGGCGGCAAATGGGCCGAGATAGTAGCAATGTAGCAGTGTGATAAGTAATATTTGGGTGTTTTTTCTCTACGGAAACAGTCTGTTCCGCTACATTTGTATCGTTCCGAGATGGCATACTTATTCTTTCCATAGAATTTTATGGATCATCTGCAGCTATGAGCATAGTGTAGGTAGAGCACATATAGGTTCTTAACAAACTTCTGGTGATTTGCAGAAGATGGAGAGTTTCGCATAGACTATATACTTGCTGCATCATCCCAAACAAAAAAGTAGTGCATCTGATTGGTGAAACCACAATAAACTATTTCCTGTCTCAGAAAGCGGCCTCACACAAATCATAATTTTATGTGGTGACGCAGAGAAAAAATGCATATGTCATCTTAGGACATCAATCAAACGTGTAATTGATTTGAATCTATTTTAGGTCATTCTGGTGTCCTCAAGTTTAGGGACTGTCGCCCCCCGTTTTCTTATTACGACATTAGTTGCATCACCATGAGCACCCTGCTTCTTGAAATTGTTTTTTTAATTAGGAAACGTTTTCTTTTATTTTTTGATCATTCAGTCGTCAAACCTAATGGGCACGCATATTGAGTAGTCCACCAGTTCAAGTGCTGTCGTTGATTTAAGCCAAACGAAAACAATCTAATCTTGATTATTGCACTTGAGAACTGTGCACGTAGGCATTCCTTCAACAATGATGCTAATAATTTGCATTAACTGGTTTATTTGGTGTATGTTGGTGGCTGCGACTCGAAGATGGAAAGTACAATACAGTGTGCTACATTATTTTTAGCTTAGAATATCACAGGTGGTGGGCTTTGCTAATTTTGTACCACACTACACACGCCTTGGCGTATAGTGACACAGTGACAGGTTCTCACTATGTAGTAGGTATAACTACAATGAAATACGAATGCAATGATGTGGTCACTTCTTTATTCGGCGATGAAACCCAAATACCAGCAGCTTTGTGAAAGATGTGAAGTTTGTAAAGTTAGATTCAACAAATATCTTAGGTGGTTAAGGGATACAACGTGGAGTGCAATGCAAATCTGCAGACCGAGTTTAAGTTCCTATGTGTTAGAAAACACTCAACGTTACAATTATGCATGGATAGGAAATTGAAAAAAACACAATGGTGAGAGAAATTAAAATGTGAGACTGTAAAATGATATTATGTTGGAAGTCATGAGGCCAGAGCTCTAATCATAGGAAAGAAATGGATCGACTGGGGGAGTATGATTTTCTCGTCTAGCAAAGCACAAGTGATGCCCACCGTTTTAGCATAGTATGATTAATGCTCCACAGGATATTGCCGTTCATCTTCAAAGAGGAAAAGCCGTAGAACTTGCATAAAGGTCCGCCCTGTGTTCCCCTGTGAAGTTCATAACTTCGTGCAATTTCTAAGTGTGAATGGCAACCGCAATACTTTCACCAATCGAATATCCTCCATTACTACTTTATATTCTTTGCAATAAATTGAAAAGATAGTATTAAAGTTTTCAAAAAATCCACCATAATTATATTTATAATCGACGTAAATAATCTAATTTTAGGGTAGATTATTGAAGTTAAAAATTCCGCAGTAAACAAATGTATATGTTTAAAATAAGTATTGGAAGCAAAGCGCTTCCGAAACCATAGTACAATTCTGATGGCTGTTTCATCCCATGTTGTTAGTCGCTAGATTGATCTTGTCTTTTGCGTTGACATTTCTTCTTAATAATTTCAAAATTCAATACATGGAGTGGATCAAGAGCAATGCTGCAATAACCAAAGATACAATAAATCCCTGGGAGTAGTGAGTAATGTAGCCGTTCCGCCACTTTGTGGGTCAGTTGCATGTCATTATCCTATTGCAAGCTTCTCGTGATCTTTTATTGATATTAACACTTTACCACTATTTACCAAAAATTAGTGTATGGAAGTCACTCGGGAGGCATACACAGGGCCAATCAAACTCAGCCTGGTAAACTACTCCTCCCACCCTACCCCACCGATCCCACTGATCCTATTGCTAATTTCCGGAGGTCAGTTGCATATCATTATCCTATTGCAAGCTTCTCTCGACCTTTTATTGATATTAATTAACACTTTACCACTATTTACCAATAATAAGTGTATGGAAGGTCAAACTCGGGAGGCATACAGAGGGCCAACCAAACTCGGCCTTGTATGTGCAAGTCCAACTGGGTGGCATATGAAGGGTCAAGTGTGAATGAGTGACATTTGGAGGGTCAAACCTGAGTGGTATAGGAAATTTGAATGTTTATCTAGATTTCATTGTTTATCGAGCTATGAGATACATGCTAATTTTGATTTATTGGTTATTTTGGTTAGCTTTTCTACGAAATGGCAGTATCCTACGCATAAATGGAACCATTATAGTCTGAGGCACTCATGGTCGGACAATTCCAATCCTCTCATCAGCTCAACTAGTTTAAGTTTTTATTATTTTCTTCAACAAAACTGATTTGAAGTGGAAGTTTTTTATATTGATATGGATTTTTAGTGTTTTAATAAGCTAAGTTTAATTTCTGGAATTTTGTTGTCGATAGTAACATGAGTCTTGACCCTAACATGGAAACTATGGTTTACAATCTGCAGGTATCTCCCTTGCGAAAGTGAATATTTATGTTGAGAGATATGGTTTTAAATTAATTAATTTTTGTTATGAGTAACATGAGGCTTACCACCCACCGCGCCCACATCACCCTCAAGACATAGATCATCCTGGTCTGTCTTGGGAAAATGAACATTTTTGTTAAGAGGCACGTTTTGGGAACTGGAGATTCATTTTTTTTATTTATTTCTTACGTTTTGGGAACTTAAGATTCATTTTTCATTCATTTCCTAATAAAATATTTAGTATTTATGTTTTTTGTGATTTATTAGTTAGGGCTTATTGTGGGAATTTTCATCATTGATGGAAGTTTACATCCCTCCTCTAATCCACATCTCAAGAGATACACCATCCCCTCTCTAGGGAAATTGAACTTTTTTTTTAAACCTACAATTTTCAGGTAATTATAGCCCCACTTATAACAATTATTGGTTTGGTATTACATATATAGTTTATTTATATACCTTAGATTTTAAACTTTTAACAGCAACCCGTGAGGACATGCTTCGTCCCTCAACGCTTTGTCGCATTTCAGTTTTTCTGCCTTTAAAACGTACATTGTAAGTCTCGTTAATATTTTCCCCATAGTAATGTATTTATATACGGTTTTTGTATGCTTAGTTATATTAAAACGCTTTCGGCACGGGTCCTAATCAGACGTTCTTTTAACAGTTTGCTAGAGTTAACTCTCACGTGAATTCTAATCAAGCAGGTTTCTCATACCATTTCCAGCAATTCTCATTGTCTGGTCGTAGCGTTTTACCACATTACGTGAGAATTAACATTTAATGTTGGATTTAGTTAGATGAAAATAATATTTCTCACTATTGACATACAAACACAATTATATTTTAGGAAATTTTTACGTGTTTAGTTGAATTTTTCAGAAATGATATAATTAATTTTACATTTATGACAACTTTCTTTTGTTTACGCGCAGTATGATGTAATAAAATACCTAGCAAAAGATATTCTATGAATCTTACTTTCCTCATTGTGTGATTCATCTAATGCTAAGGTGTGAGCAGTGAATCGGGATACTTTATATCTCGATTTTTCTTTTATATGTATATATTTTAAGGGGCAGTCCCGGTGATAATTATCGATCAAATTTTCGAAAATCGTTTTTGTTTAAAATCATTCAATAACGTCTATACTTCAATGTGGTATAAAAAAGCCTGTACGTGAACGCATCGCCTGAGGACACGACTTCAAACTTCAGTATGGGGGTTGTTTGTTTCTAAAAAAAGTAACTTCAAACTTAAAACTCTAACTTTTTCGTCAGTTTTGAAGGTCGAGGTCTGTTTTTTTTTTTTTGCATTCTGTTCGTAATTGAAAGCTCTAAACATAGGCGCGTTATTGTGCAACATTTCAATTTGGTTTGCAAATTATTTGTGGAGAACTGGTTACAAACCGAAAAAAAAACTGAATTTCTTGATATAAACAATATATCTAAAAAACAAAATTAAAATGTCGGACAATAACGCGCTCATGTTAAGAGTTTTCAATTACAAACAGAATGCAGAAAACCAGACCTCTCTACCTTCAAAACTCAGTCTAGATACAATTCGAAAATTTTCAAAAATTTCATGAAATGCTAAAAAAAGAAAATTCTAAGCGTTTTACGAAAAAATTTGCAAGAACAAAGAAAAATTTATTTATATTTTTTACACATTGTGTTAGAATTTGGAAAGATCGGTCCAATAATAAAGATTTGATCGATTTTCTCTGGTACTGTCCCCTTAACCGTTTTACTTAAAAATTCCATTTTATCTTGAAATGTCACTGTTTCTGACATTATCTTAACATCCCAAAATTTCTACACATGCTCGTAACCTACTCACACACAACGTTCAACTCTTTACTATTGACTTATACAATATTGCTTGTAGTTGCTGTTATACCCTGTCCCCATAACTCTGCAACTCTTACCACCGAATCATCTTACTGCACCCTCCTGGTTCAAGCTATTTTCCCTCTAAGAGAGGAGGCTCGATCTGTTTCCCCTTCAAATATTCCTCAGCTTCGGTTATAACTTGAATAGACAGAATGAACCTTGTGGTGCCGCTCAACATTTTCATCCGCCATCTAAAGCACTTAACCCCTTATTTTTTTAATATTTGGTTATTCTATTACCACGACTTGATTGTACTTGCATCACAAGATTGTATATTAACCCTGCACTATCCAATGGACAGACACAGTTCATCTTTTGCCTCAAACTCATTTTTTTTATTCATCCTCGAAGAAAACTATGAGAGGAGACACTTAGCTAATCTCCCTTTCTTTTATGGAGTGTATATTTAACATGGACTTCATTATCATACTTAAAATTTTTCCTCACGTTGATATGATAGCCTGCATCCACACAATTTTCTATGCACTTACAACACAGAAAACCATCAGGATTTACTCGTATATTTTGTTTTATTTCTCCAGCCAAGTTTGAATTTTCCTTTTTATTTTCGACTTTATCCCGCGCACGTCTTGGATTTCGGTTAGTATACACTTATTTTCTATACGTTCATCAAATAGAAACCAATAACAATATAATCTAACAATAACTTACTTTTCTTTGACGGTATGTACATATATTAAACATACATTTTCCATTTTTATGTCCAATCTGACTCAGATTCATACGAGACCCACACTTCATTCTACATTTTTCCATGCATCATTCAAAGGAAACGATTATAAAGTACTTAACTATATCTCGATTTTTTACGCAATGCATATAGTAGAGCTATAGTTGCCATTATTATGTGCAAAATATCACACACGTTCATGCGCTACTCTCCCTTTATATAAATTTTCTATTCTTGATAAAAACACTTAGGAGACACACCTTCATTTTTCAAAGTTTACCTGCTTTCATAGTATTTCTCTATAGGGAACTTGAGAATCTTGCATACAGCAACGAGCGTGAGTGCTAGCAGCAATCCATCTCTACACTACACGTAACCGCTTTCACATGGTTTACTGGTGCGAGCTAGCTATGAGTTTTTACTGCAATGCACGTAAGCACTTGTCTGCGGTGGACAACAGAAGCTCATCACTACAGTACATGTATCCACTTATCAATAGTTGTCTACGCTGAATGTATGCAAGACAGCAGCATTAGGGTTTTCTCTTCAGTTCTCATAATTTTTTTTTTTGCAATTATTATGATGTCTATTTTTTATGTAGGAGACAGTAGTGTATACATGCAAACACTTAACTCTGAGTCCCATGTCGTCACTTCAACACAGTTTCTTTCTCATACATAAACCTACTTCGGTTGGTCCACCCTCAGGCAGCTAATTTTTTATGCGTATGATAAGGAAACTACCATAAGGATACTTAGCTAAAACGCCTTTCTAATGATGAAGTATCTTTTCCGACTGTAACGTTAGATTTTCGTACACAACCAGCCATGCTCATCATATTATCACACCCTCGGTCAAAATCATACATTTTTTTATTCCCCCACTCAGTACGTACCTATTTTCATTCAGAGTAGGAGTTAAACATCACCCATATTGATATAACGAGTGTCGATTTTAGATATTTTTGTATATTTTCAAGATCTAAATGTTTTCATCCATTGCTCGTAAACACAGGAGCAGTTTCACAAGAAGTCATCCCTACCTCAAACACATACGCTACTTTAGCTCCATGTGCACTCATTGGTGTAACATTGTATAATTCACTTGCGTCTACATTTTTTCGAATAAATTTTCATGGACATACAAATTTACATTGAACATATACACATCTAGACTTAGATCATACAAACGCTCCATCTTTTACGTAGCGAGTGAGAAATGCATCAATCTAACTTATCATTGTAACATCAAACAATACCCCACCCTATCATTTTGGCATAGTTAACAGAACACGATCTTTATTGCATTGACTTAGACTGTAGACATACGCATAGGAAACACAGTTGAAATTAACAAGTTAATTTATTGTAGGTATACTCTTGCCAACATTGTTAGACCATAGGAATGAGAGACCACCACTTAATTGCCCTGCCAACGTGAATTTTCTCAGTACTGTCGACTCCCGAAATTGAATATGACCCGCAAGATTTTACGTTGATTGGAGTATCATCTTCAGGAAGCTGGGTTTCTTGAAGCATCAGTGTATCACATTTAGTTAAAAGTTGGGCTACGTATGCACTCTCGCGCTTATATCCATAACAGAAACGTTTCAAGCGCCGGCAGAGTCACGTGGTGAGCCGGTGAGCCCCTGTCTATGCCAGGCAACCGCTGCCTTCAATTTGAGTAACACAAAATACATAAAAATGAAAGGAGTCACCTTGTGATCTGTAGTATGTAAAACGGTCCAGTTGATACCTTCTACTCTTGCATCCAAACGGTAAGATTTATTTCTTATTTCGGATGTTATGTTGGTTTTGCAGTTTAGGACTATTGAGTTACCGATCCAAAAGCTACCGCAGTGCAAGTGCTCAGCCGATGCATCTCGGTTGCCGGAGCTTTGAACTTTAGGTATCGCTTCTCGGCCTTTTGGCTAAGATCAAAGTGTAGTATCTGTTCTTATCAGCTTAATATCTGATACGATCCCCATGTGGGATCAACGATATTAATCTGATTTTTGGATCATGGCGAAGTGCTAGGNTATTTTCCTAATAGCTCTTGAGAAAATCCAATTTTTCCGTTGCCGACTTTTGGCTCCTAGCGTCAGACCTAAGAGTCAAGTACTGTTGCGGTCTATGCAACGACAGTTGAAATTCAAGCAATGAAGTTACCGAAAGCTTAGTTTGATTTGTACGAGTATTACCTTCTCAATATATCGAATCTAAGGCAAAGTATAGGGCGACCTTATGTCTGAATGCATGTCTTGCATTCCCAAAGTTGGAATCGCAGCGCTGAAGATACCTGAAGCTCCCAGTAGCACTCTCGTACATCTTTATTCTTAGTTTCTTTCCACAGATAATTTCGTTGTATCTAGCAGTTATTCTTCGTACGTTAATTTAGTGGTCGACGAAACAGCTTTCGCGAACCAAAAAACCATTAGACCTATTGGATATCCCACCGTATGCATCATACCAAGCAAAACTATAACTCTGATCTCAACAGTTGTGAAGTCACAGACTCATCGGTGGTGAAATCGTAAACGCTGATTTCTTGGTACTTTTAGGTTAGCAGTCATAATAACAAAGGTATGATCAATGAAGGTATCCTAGATTCTTCGCTGTCATTTTTGACAGAGCTGACCCTCTAGTAAATAAATAAAGTTCAAAGATTTTTAGTATAATATAGATTTGCTAATGTACAGCATGCACTACAGCTTCCTATTTGAAGGAACGTAAGAGTGGTATTCTAGGTCTAACTTCAGCTGAAGAGCGTAAACGTTTCCTTCAGTGACCCACAGATAAGTAATACTTTCTAACACGCAGTCGCAGTCAGGGCTTTGCTCAGGAGTGGGGGAAGAGGAGCTCAAGGCCTCTCCGTATTCCCTCTTTGGCGCCGTCACTGTAGC
Source organism: Parhyale hawaiensis (assembly GCA_001587735.2). Classification (NCBI taxonomy): domain Eukaryota; kingdom Metazoa; phylum Arthropoda; class Malacostraca; order Amphipoda; family Hyalidae; genus Parhyale; species Parhyale hawaiensis. Next base: position 7,344,539 of record LQNS02277275.1, on the reverse strand, counting down.
TGGATGAGCAGCGTTAAGTTAGATGAGGAACATTCAGGTAGCTGAAGAGCGTTAGCTTAGATTAGAAGCGTTAGGCTAGACTAGATGATGGGAGTTAGGTTTGACCATAAGAGGTTCGGTAAAAAGCGTTAGGTGGAGTAAGTTAGGCAGAGAAGCGTCTGCGTACGGTAAGGTAAGCTAAGAAGCGTTATGTTAGATACGAAGCGTTGAGTTAGATAAACGTAAGGTCACACAAAAGCGTTAGGTTAGGTGAGGATCATCTGGTTAGCTGTGAAGTTCTATATTGAGCTACGTTATCAAATGAGATGCGTTAGGTTATAAGAAGGGCTTTATGTTTGAGGATTTACTTAAGTTCAAATATCGACTACTGGGATTCACGACAGTTGGAAGCTTAGGCGGTAATTGTTACGGCCGTAGACGGACTACATTACGTTAAATGGAGTTCATCCATGTTAAGTAAGGGACGTGGACGTTTAAATAAGTGGGTTTCATGAGAAGAGCAGCATTGTGTCAAATTAAGGCAAGTTGTAATAGCGTAGCTTCGATCTGATGCATTTCAAAAAGTAAACACAACCGTAGAATTCTGTCGGGTTCCGCTTGTCAGAACAATATAATAAACGCCGTCGTGTATGATACTTCGATAATCTCGTGCGATAATTGAAAAGCTAAAACAGAGCTACACGTATCTGGAACGTGCGGAAATTCCTATCTTCTCCTACGCATGCAAATGTGTTCCCAGTCAAACAGCAAATCTTCTACCGATGACGTGCAAGCACTAGCAGCAGCTTCTTATAAAAAATGACAATTTGACTCCGATTTTCCTTGCGGAGACTGTATCTAGGATAAACTGATTTTTCCCTTCTGATACTGAAGGCGTATCGGTCGTACTGTAACGCATGAACGAACTTATGATGGACCAACCATAATAGGAACGGATCTGCGGCTGAAATTTGAATTCTGTGATTCTTATCTTCATTATGAAAATGCTTATTTTTCGTATTACCAAAGGGATGGAACGCATGGTATAATAACGTACAGGTAGCCCCATCGCTTGACCAGTTTGTGATTCTTCTGCGCATCTCTCTCCATAACGTCATCTGGAGACCTCAGGCATGGCGAATGCCGTTCTCCTTGTGAACGAGTTTATGGAAGTGCTGTGACCAATAAAGCCCATTATCGTCTGTTTCGGTGTTTTTTTTTTTTGCGCAAAAGAAAGTAGAGAATTGGGAATGGGATTTTTTTTAGATGTAGACAGATATCTACGCACGAAGATGTAGATGTAGACAGATATCTACGCACGAAGATGATAAATCGGCAAGTTATGGCAGTAAGGCTGCAGCTGCTCTTAACATTTTTCCTGTGAAGTACATGAGTAAAGGTTGTTTAGTTAGTCTTTATAGGTGAAAAGTCGCAGAGCATTAAGTTTTGTCATGTAAAGCTATATTCGAGTAAAATTAGTGTAATATTTAACTCTATATTTATATGTCTTAGCTTCTGTCTTGGCGCTGTAACGTGGGCAGCCGCAAACCTGCTCCTACTTGTTACTTTAAATTTGAGTTAAACTTAAGGCACTTATAGCTGCAGTAACATGTTTATGCATGGACTGGACTGGCAATATTAAGCCCACTACAGACGATAGTAATTTGTGCTATGTTTTCACTTCAACGCGTTCGTATATTGCGTACCGTCGCGGCAAACAAAACTGTATGTACCGAAAGTTTCGATAAAATGTTTACCGTCATATTCGCTGGCTTAGCAAGTCTCACTAGTGCAGTATCTCGTGTCTTTTAAAATTTTTGGTGAATGTCGACTCAGAAAGCAGTGCTCATATTTGCTGTGTATACAAATACAGCAACGCATTCGGAGGCTGTGAGGTGAAAACACAGGATAAAAGACTATCATCTGCAGCGGTTCTACTTGAAACTCTAAAGCCAATATTTTAACTGAAGCATGCTTATCAATTGAACTTTCTAGCTGAGTCTTCATACTAGAACAAATGTATTTTCAGGCTATGTTGTGTGAAATTTAACTGAGTGTCCCTCGTTAAGTCTTTCTATTGAACCGCAGAAAATTGCGTTTTTGGGAGACCACTACTGTACTGTATCACAACGAAGTCCGTGAAGCATTAAAGCTATTTAAAAATATTTAAGCAACAGGTGCGGACAACGTTCCCGCCGAAGCAAAGGAATACAGCCCTCCGAAGCTTGTAACCTTACTTGCTGCCTTTCTCTCTGGCTGCCTTGCTCTATCTTTCCTCCCAGACAATCTATTGCAGGTCATCATATCGCCAGTTGTAAAAAGTAAGAAAAAGTGTGTGTCAGACAAAAACAACTACCGCCCTATAGCCGTAGCCACGTCTCTTTGAAAGTTAGAAGAACTGGTTCTTGACAGACGGATGGCAATGTATATGAACACTGCAGATAACCAATTTGGCTTTAAAGCAAAACACGGCACGGAAATGGCTGTCTTTGCGCTAAAACAAGTTATCAATCATTTCACCGACAATAGCTCTCCCAAATATCTGTGTTTTCTAGACGCTAAGGCAGCATTTGATAGAGTGCATCATTACTCTCTGTTTAAGTGTATGCTGGAGAAACAAATACCACCCTACATTGTAAAAATGTTAATACGTATATTGGTTTCAAACCCAAAAATGTTTTGTAAAATGGGGACGAAAACATCATAGTTCTGCATGACAAATGGTATACGACAAGGAAGCCTGCTCTCTCCCGTTCTGAAGTTATAGAAGTAACTGACATAGGTATGTTTTAATTTACGTCGACCTCATCCGACAGTATAATTGACATTTCGTCATTTACAGGAATCAATACGACTGCTCTACCACGAACGGAGAGGGGTACGATGTCCCTCGTGTGTTTCTCCCTCTCTCCCGGAGCACACTGCTATACTCATTAATAGAGCATAAATATAATTAGAATACTTATTGTCGGATAGCGCATCGTATGGCGAAACCGCGCGGTCGTGTGAAAGGGGTTAATGTAGAGTCTGTCTACGCACGATCTTGGATGCATTGCTCGATAGATGGTCATGAGCGTCCGGGTTTTGATGTCCATATCGGTGCAGTCTTTCTTGATCCAGTTAATAATGCCAGCAGAATATCGGACTACGGGGACGGCCCAGGTGTTGATGTCCTTGATGGCGTTGCC
>LQNS02277275.1:7266549-7279085 GCA_001587735.2 Parhyale hawaiensis | reverse complement strand
TAGGTATCTGCCAGGATTTGACATTTAAAAAATATGTTCTGATTTGTGTAAGTACTCTAACAAGGCCACAATAATCATTGATCTCAATTACCCCCACTATATCTCAATTGCCCCACATGATTTCAATTACCCCATTCTACGGTATGGTATGTAAGCACAGTGTGTTACCTTTGATTATGCAAATACAATTTTTTTACGTAAATTTTCAAGATAAGTGTCGAACTTTGAAACATCAATAGTAACTAAATGTATGGCTGTGTTGCAAATATAAACAGCATTTGTAAAATAAAGATTTAGCCATCCATTGGTTAAGTTTATCATACAATTTGCTTATTTACGAGTTTTTTTCTGTTACCTCAGATTATGCAACCAGTTAATAAAAACATAAAGAGGAAATAAGTACAAGTGAACAGGAATATTTTCATTACTCGTCCAAAACCAAAAAATTATAACCGAAACCATTCAATAAACACTGAAATAAGCGTTCAGTAGTGGTAAACAAAACAAGTTAATTTTGAACATGGCACCTCCACTTTTCATGATTTTTTAAAGCGATTATCAACAGACTTTGTCAGGTTTGATATTTCAGATGGTGGAATAGAATCTGCAGCAGTTTTTACTGTATTTCACAGGCTTACTTTGCTCGAAAACTGCCGACCACCTTCATAGACTTTCCATTTGATCATTGCCCACAGATTTTCAATGGGATTTAAATCGGGGCTATTCGCTTGCCAGGTCATAATCCTTTTTGATTTAAATCCTCCAGTTAGCCAGTTAGCAGCGTACCGTGCTCGGCGTGAGGGAGCGTTATCGTGCTGAAATACCAATTTGGATCTGCGTGCAATAGTCTGCTCATCAAGCCATGGAATCAAGTTGGCTTCGATCAAGAAACTGGCAGTACCTTTCTGCATTCAGTTTAACTCCTTCTGCCACTTCAAATGGACCAATAAGCGTGTCATCTACTATCCCGGCGCAAACATTACTGTACACCTCCACCACCTTGTTGACACCTAAGCAGTGTCTGTTGAGGCGGTCATAGAGGACCCATCCAGACTCCCATCCATCTGGACCATCAAGAGTGGCTCTGCATTCGTCAGTAAATACGACATTGGCGAAATCAGTTTTCATGTTCTGTTCAGCCCATTTGACCCTACTTTCTTCATGAGTTTTTGTTCAAAGTGGTTGTTTTTTTGCCTTTTCCAGTTTCCCTAGCTTCTGCAGAACCTCACATCTTGTCTTTCTGATTAGTACTGGGGATCCAGTATCTTCAAATATCGTCTTACTTGTGAAAAGTTGTTTTCTAGCCATAGAAACCTTCAAATGTCGCATATCCTGAGCAGTTAATTTCCTCGTAGAGGCTCTATCCGGAGTTACCCGGTTGACTTTACCTTCAATTGCATAAGCCTTAATTGTTCGGTGATCACACTGTAATTTCTTGGAAACTTCGAGTGTTGTCTTACCAGAAGCCAATAACGAGGTCACTTTCATCTTTCCTTCACCTTTTAGACCGCTTTTCTTGCCCATGTTGACTAGAGAGTGATGTTGCATAATCTGGCGTAACAGCAGAACCCCGTGCGATAAGCAAATGTTGCCAAAACGTGGGAAGTGGTTCCATTTTATTTTTCTCTAATTGTTTTTATAGCTACAACATACCTGTGCACTAACTTACTATTAACATTTTAAATGTTTGACACTTATCTTGAAAAATAAGCAAAAAATTGTATTTGCATAAGCAAAGGTGACGCACTGTATATTCCGAAGTGCAATGACTCCCGCACCGGGTCGCGCTACCGTCGTTCACGACCGCTTTGTGTGCGTGTTTGTGTACGCAGATCGTGTGCGTGTGAGCGGCGTTCAAGTTGGCGCGCCGCGCTGCTCGCTGTATCGATGATTAAGTTAGGTTACGTTTGGTTAGGTTAGGTAAGGTGAGGTAAGGTTAGGTTAAGTTAGGTAACGTTAGGTAAGGTTAAAAAGGTTAGGTTTCGTTAGGTAAGGTTAGGTTAGAAAGTTAGGTAAGGAGGTTAGGTAAGGTTAGGCTAGGTAGTGTTTATTTTTGTAGTGGCGCGCAGGAAAGCTTACGTGAACGCAAAGTGGTCATGAACGACGGTAGTGCCACCGGGTCATGACGCGACCCCCTATGCCTTTCTCTGCTCCTGAAGACAAGTTTTACGTCTACGTCTCCCATAGACCTTGATCAATTGTACTGAAAAATCTTGCTTCTGGTCTCCAACCAACCTTTGGGCAAAAAAAAATGGAGCTTGGAAGATCAGTCGAGGGAGCTTCAGGCACTCGGACTAAGCTCTCGGCATACTCATGTGAGGTAGCTATTAGGAAATATATTTTATTCTTTAAAACAAAAGGTTGTTCGTAATCGTGGTTTACCGCTATTTCACTTTGGCTACCGGTAAAGTTTAAGTCCAGCCGCGTAAAGGCAAGTGTTGAATACGGGTTGGTTTCCTTTAAAGGATTATTCATGTGGGCATACTTATTTAGATAGCCAGAATGTTTCCTTTGCAGCAAGCTATGCTAAATTTGGCTGATCTTTGTGTAGCCTCTACTAATTATAATCTAGTGCTGTGTCCGGAGGCGCTTGTCTCTAGCCATCGTCAAGCTTCTGAGCTGATGATCCCGAATTTTGAAAAGCCAATGTTGCGGTTTCGAGACTAGTGCTCTGGATTCAGAGGTCTGGCTGCTTACGTCCGTAAAGGTGTTGTGTCTAGGCAGACTGAATATGAGTGTCCATGTTGTGAGCTGACGGTGGTTCTAGTCTGTGGTTCGTTCAGGAATTTTTATTTGTTTTCAGTGTATCGCAGTGCGTTTACTGATGATAAGGTTTTTATCTTCTCTTGGATGCAATGGCTAGGATTCAGTCATCAGATAGGCGTTTTGTATTTGTCTTTATGGTCGATTTCAATTATCACCATATGGAATGGTTAGGCTCTGGGAGGACCGATGGCCATGCAGCCTTTGATTTCGCGGCCTCTGGTTGTCAGCGGTTGGTTGAGGGACCCTCCCATTTTTGAGAGGTCTTCTTGACCTCATGTTGACTGATGTTCCTGATTTGGTTGGAGTGTCAATGTCGTCTCCCATCGGTTCCTCGAACCATGGTGCCCTCTGTGCGGCGCTGCAAGTCCGTCAGCGAGTCCCCAGAGTCACTGTTAGGCGTGAGATATATTTAAAGTCCAGAGTGAATTGGGACGCCGTTTCTGGCGCCATCCTTGCGCTGCCTTGAGGTGTTGTGAGTCTCCTGATCCTGGGTCTTCTTTCGATCGGCTTTTCTCTGACATGATACATGCCTATGTTCCTTTCTGCTTCATAAGGTCAGGGCAGGCGATGAACCCTTGTTTGATGATGCCTGTCGAAGGGCACATCAGTTGAAGCAGGCGGCATATTCCCGCTGGCGGACTATCCGCTCTGATGTTGACTTTCAGCGTTTCAGAGAACTGCAGCTTCGGGCTGGGGCTACTTATGTGGAAGCTTAGAGGGAGCATAATCTGAGGTCCAGGGAGTTGTTAGCTTCGTCTGTTGGCGCACATCAGTGGTGGTCCACCTTGAGAAGCGTTGGGCTTGGTGCGAGCTCTTCTGTTCCCCCTTTAATTGGTGCTAGTGGTGACCTTGTTGTGGACCCTGCTGCCTAGGCGGACCTTTTAATGTGCTACTTCGATAGCAAGCAGAGTCGGGATCGGGTGCGCATTCCTTTAGCGTGTGACTCAGAGCTGAGGCTCTCCGGTTTTGCTTTCACATCTTCTGAAGTGTGCCGCCTTCTTCTTGATCTGGACTCCTATGAGGGGACTGATACATCGGGTATGTTTCCTCTCTTTCTTCGGAGGGTGGCTGGTGTGCTCGCAGCCCTTCTCGCTTCGGTGTTTCGTCGGATGTTCCGGCTGGGCTCTTTTCTGGAATATTGGCGTTTCGCTCATGTGACACCTGATCCGAAGGGCTCTTGTCTCATCTCGAACCTTCGACTGTAAACCCATCTCGATCACACTTCTTGTGTCAAAAGTTTATGAAAGGTCAGAAGCATCGAGGTTGGGTCGCTTTCTTGAGAAACAGGGTGTCCTTCCCCCAACACAGAATCGTTTTCGTAAGGGCTTGGGAATTTGTGATGCTCTGCTTAACATTTCTCATGTGTTGCAGTTGGCACTTGATAGTGATCATGAGGTTAATTTGATCCAGCTTGACTTCAGTACTGCTTTTGATCCCGTGAATCACCTTGGGTTACTCCATAAGCTAAGATTGATGGGTGTTAGTGGTTCAATTTTCGCGGTTGTTAGTCAGTTTTTGTCTGGTTGACGCCAATGTGTGGTTGTTGATGGAAAGAGTAGCGAGTTTTTGGGTGTGGTATTTTGCGTCCCACAAGGTAGTGTTCTGTGCCCTTTGTTGTTCATCGCATAGTCAGCGGACTTGGTTGATCTTGTTCACAATTTACTTGTTGGTTGCGCTGATGATGTTACTTCACTGGCTGTTTGCGAGAGTTGTGAGAGGTAGGATGTTTCAGAATGCATTCAGCGTGATTTTGAAGTGATTGATTCCTGGTGTGCTAGGTGGGGGATGAGGCTAAATGCAGATAAGACTAAAACCATGCTCGTGCCAAGTTCACGTACGGTGAGACCTGCTTTCCCCGCACTCATACGGAATTGCGTGTCACTTCCTGTGGTTAATGATTTGGTAATCTTAGGTGTCAATTTGTTCCAAAGTTGACCTTTGAGCCCCACATCCGTTTGGTTGGTCTAATGAGACGTGCTTGAAGGGTGTTTGGTTCGGCAGAGTTGACAAGTCGCTGCCTTAATTGCTATGTCCCTCCCCGTTTAGAATACTGCTCCTTACTCTGAGGCTCTGCTGCAGATGGTTATCTGAGTTTACTTGACGGAGTGGTTCATCGATGTGCGTTCATGCTGGATGGTGCTGTGCCTTCTGATCTGGCGCATTGTCGCGGAGTTGGTGGGGTTTGCTTTCTCTATAAAATATATAGTTGCCCTAGTCATCCACTGGCGATTTTTCTTTCGGAGCCATTTGCTCGGGTGAGGTATACTCGATGTACTGGTGCTGTTCATGAGTTTGTCCTGGAATAAGTACGATGCCGTACAAGCAAGTATTCTCGTTCGTTTTTTTTTCTTCATATGTACCTTAATGTTTGGAATGGTCTTGATGGCTCTGCCTTTTGTGGTGCGGGTATTGGCAGCTTTAAGCAATCTGTTAACAGAATTATTCTGTGATCTTTAATTTTCTCTTTCTTTTCCCTCTTGCTGGGCTGGATGCGTGGGGGTTTCATAACCTTAGGGAGTTTCCTCCGTTCTCACGTCGCCAGTCTAATTTAAATAATTGCTAGGTGTACCCGTGAAACTTTCACGGGCTGACATTCCTTTCAGGTTGGCCCCTGGAAATTCTACAGTAGGTAATGAACAAATATCAAGTTTTATAGCATGCTAAACTGCCCGTGACCCGTTAGATCGTTATCACCATTATTTCTTTTCGCAAAAGTCAAGTGTTATTTAGCTAGACATAGAGAACGCGCCATTTGTCCCCTTTCACTCCTGCCCGGGTCACCTCTTACAAGGTTCTTTGCTTTGAAATGTATAGGTATTCAACTCTGCATGTGCCCTAGGGAAATAGGTATATACCTATATATGTGACGCAGTCCAATTGTATTTCCCGCATCACCTTTAAATCTAACACTCACGTTCATGCAGCCCAGCTCAAATTCCTCTTCCTTATCTTGGATACAACCGAATTATGTCTCGAATTTCCTGCTATCTGTTACTGATGAAGAGCGTAACACGCCAAGGTACGAACAACGCTATTAATATTATCTACGATGTAATAATACACAGCTTTTGTTGGTCGCTCCGATCTTGCTTGCTCTCTCGCTCGCTTGGTGGGTTCGTCTCTCCGTCACGCTGTTACAAGTTGAGATACCATTAAGTTTCTTCCCTTGGAGTAACATTGACAAATGTAGACACTGAAATATATGGTCAAAAGTGGAAATTCTGCAATTTCTGAAGCTTGCTTCGCTCTCAAAACTAGCTCGGTACTTTTTGATATGACGATGATGATTTTTGTTCTGAGCGTGGTAGATGAAAGGCGGTACTTTGGGAGTTTTTGATCCTGTCTGGCACAAGCTATATCGCATATTTTTTAGCTGAATTTCTTCGTAGCAGTTCGAGAGGCCTCCGTCTTTGTTGGAGTTTTCGTTCCTTTCGGGCATACTCCATTTCGCTTATGCTTTCTTTCGTTGAATCCGTTCGTAGCAGTTGAAACTTCACGCTGAAGAGACGCCTTTTTATATTCAATTTACATCGCAGCAAATTTCACCACAATTCATTTACTACAGATAGTTATGTCAGCTCTAAGGGAACCCCGTTTCGCCCAATCTTAGCCAAATAGCGACCGCCGTGACGCATCTCAGACAATCAGCGACCGCAGTGACGCATCTCAGCCAATCAGCGACCGCCGTGACGCATCTCAGCCAATCAGCGACCGCCGTGACTGGCGTGAATTTCAGCCAAATGGGCGACTGCCACATCACTATGCTGGTTTAAAGAAAAGAGGCCTCGAGCGACGGCTGGTTGTACTACAGTATACCAGAAATACTTCCTCGCCAATTGTTTATCATTTATTATTCCAAATTGGACCTATCCATGCACTTAACATAGTAAAGGAAAATAATGGACCATAGATTTGATGTATTGTATTGCATCTCGATTTCCAGCGCGGCCAGCGCTATAAAAAGAACTGAGAATATCATCTGAAAATGTTTGCCTAGGTTGAAGCGAATGCTTTGCGCGGAATAGAATGGATTCGTACGAGTTTAAAAAGACAAAATTAGAAGAATTTCGTTATCCAAGGAAACGTGGCATAACAACAGGTTATAAAGTAGAATTTTATACACACATGAAAAGCACAATAAACTGCAACTGAACAATTTTTCCAATGTTTATATAATAAACTAGAGCACTCTGAGAGCGCTTACCTCCGCCAAGCGAGGCAACGGTAGCAAAAATTTCAAATTGGCTCTGAAACCATTATTTTCTTTATATAAACTATAAAATCTAATCATTTGTGTCTTTTGATAACAATAACAGCTTGTGCAATTTTCTTGAAGATCCGTTCATAACTTTTTGAGTTATACTACTAACAAACGTTATGACAAACATGAGTAAAACATGCAAACGAACAAACTGATCTGCACCAAAATTTAATCATTTATGTCTTTCAATATTACTAACAACCCCTATAAATTTCATAAAGATCCATTTATTATTTTTTGACTTATTGTGCTAACATGCATAAAATTATAAACAGGGACAAACGAACAAACGGATAATTCCCCTAATTTGGTCATTTACTCTTTGTTATATACCTAACAACTCATGTTAATTTCATAAAAATCGATCCATAACTTTTTGAGTTATGGCATTGAGGAAAATGAGGCAGACAAACAAACAAACGGATGGACATATCTTCACCAAAAATTAAGCATCTGTTTCTCCTAACATACCTAGCAATCCCCGTAAATTTCGTCCAAATCGGTTCCTAACTTTTTGAGTTATCTTGGTGACAGACAGACAGACAGATAGACAAACAACCAGACAGACAAACACGATGAAAACATAGCATCCTTGGCGGAGGTAATAATCGCGACACACACTTCACCTCTCGCACACACGACGCCATGTTTCTAATTACCCAAGGTGCCTCGGTCTTGGGATTACCCAGGATGCCCCGCTGCGAACATAGTGACGGTATTGGCATATGGGTACATATTTATGCGTGACGTCAGTATGCTTCAACTGCAGGTGCTGCAGGCTCAATTATCTGACATAACTATCTGCAGTAAATGAACTGTGATTTCCCTCTCTAGGTTTTACTGGGTTAGCTGGTATCCAGGTTACCGTACGGTTGGTTCTGAGCGTTTCCGGTGAATTCTTTGGACTGAACTATATTTTCTTACTAGAGGGCTCAGCCGTAAAAAATGACGCAAAAATTTCGTGGTGGAGCTTTTTATATTTCCGGTTTTCAGTATTGGTTTTGCTGTTTTATAGGTCTCATCCCTGCAGGCCGGATCTTCCATTAGTTGTACTGTACAACCATGAGTTTTGCGATAGCAAAATATTCACCCTGCAAGATAAGGCGTGAATATCAGCTTGGAATTGATCAAACGTTAAGCTGCCTGAAGAAAATATACTTCAGTCAAGAGAATGCATTGAAAATGCGCAGGGCTCACTGTATTGTGGATACCAACTGATTGTTGAACCTCCAGCGTCGAAATTTGGCTGCGATGTAAATTCAATATAAAAAGGCGTCTGCTCAACGTGAAAATTCAACTACTACGATATAATTCAGCAATGAAAGCGGGGATCTAGAAGCTAAGGATTCAGAGGCTGGGGATCCAGAGGCCGGAGATTCAGGGCTATGTTTGTCACTGGTACTCATTAATGGAAGATCACGCCTGCTGGTATGAGACCTATTTTACAGCAAATCCTCTACTGGGAACCGGAACATAAAAGAGCTCAATCACAAAATTATTGCCATCATTTTTCGACGGCGGGGCCCTCTAGTAGATAATAACAACCTGGGTTGTCGCTTTCCTTTCAAGGATTATGTATGTGGACATATTTAGATAGCTAGAGTGTTTTCTTTGCAGCAGATTTTATTTGTTTTTATATAGATTGGTTTTTTATTTTTCTCGGATAGATTAAATCGGATACCCATTTGATGGAAATTAATTTTTCATAGAACTAGCTTGTGTACTTCAACAGGTAGTGTTTTTTTTTTTTATTTAACTGGGATTTTTATCTAAATAGGAGTTTCCTGTAAATTCAAATTGCTACATGAATTAACTCTTTCATCTAAATTGGATTTCCTATTCGAATTGGGAATTCTTGATTTAAATTTGATATACTTTGTTTAGAATTGAAAAATTATAATTTACTCAACAGCTGCACACTGTCGAAGCCTGCCAGAGGACAGTTATAAGTTAGTATGAGTTAGCCTGGCGGACGAGTTTATTGCCAAAAATCGGATCAAGTAAAGATAAGCACTCCCTAATAGGGTCAAGTATAGTTAAGCACTCCTACTTTGAGCGAGTAGGCATATTACAGTTTGATGTTGAAACACAGTATACCAATTTGAAGTATAGTTGATTAATAATATTTAGCGAATATATACAATGGAATGTATAATTAAAAATACAACATTGATATAAGATGTCTAGTCAGAAAACAATAAATGCATGTACAAATTTAGGCAAATTAATATAGTCTTGCAATAGTGTTACAAAATCTATGAATCTTGTCGTTCTTGTTTCGTTCGCTCCACATGAATTCGAGCGAATAAGAGTTCAGAACTTCTCTCCTACATCTGAGCATTCTTTATCACCCGCGAACGAAGTGAGAGAGGTTATAATGCTTTCGTTCAAAATTCAAGTATATTTGTATCTATATTTGTCTGTCCACCCAATAAGTGGTCGAAGGAATTGAGCAATGTTTATAATTTTTGCAGGGAGTCTGGTGCGTTGTCTTCGATGTGACCCATGCCAAAAAATTAGGATAAGCTTCCCATCAAAAATGAAGGTTATGAAATTAGCTTCCACCGCGGATGATAGTCTTACGTCACGAGGCGTACCGTACTAGTTTTGTTCTTAGTTTGTGTTTGTTCCAATAGCTCTCCACTGCTTGGATATGAACGCCTGTAGTCCTGTCAACGAAATTCAAGGGGTAGTTAACAGTGTGATGCACATGTCCAAGGTTCCTTTGAATGTTCCCGTATGCTTTCCATTGATCAGCGTGAATAACTACTCTATGGGCATAACGACTTTCTTCATTATCAGCAACAGTGTTTCGGCGTTGCAGAGTCGACTTTCTCCATATAACCATGGGATGGTGGGGAAGTAGGGTCAACTATTCCAAATGTGCTTTGGTTTTTGAAATTATGACTATAGCAGAACACATCAATTTGTAACCATGTGGCTGGTTCGCTAAGTTTGATAGGGTTGCTTTAAACGTGTTTCATGTAAATTTCACGATAAAAAGGTAAACATGTCAAGGTCGGCAAAACACTCAGTTCCCGACATCAGTAAAAGCTCCTTCTATCCACTTTTGCAAAGAAAGCTTAGAGCGATAAAAATAACTAATCTTTGCCAATTGATTCGTAGTGCTTATATTTACTGCATTCCTTAACATTGCGCTTTCAGACATATGTATATGTCTTAAATTGAAAAACGTTTTATGAAGAAATTTGAACAAATCGATGAGAAGCAGATGAAAATTTGTTACCTACGACGCGTTTCGCTGTAGCTTCAGCTGCTCACTGCTCAGGTGGGAGGCTTGAAGTTGACTGAATTTAATTCATTAAAATCTTGTGAAATTTGGGCAGGTTTACATAGGATCGAAGATGTAACTATGATACCGAGTTTTCGAAAAGTACAAATGTAATTTACAAACTAGCAAATGTTTCTTCAATTTTGAAAAGCTGTACGCTGAGTTGACACCAATTACTGCACGGAATGCAGACGTACAGATGCACCCGGGCTTAGAAGTCTACGTTCTTCCAAAGGGCACGTTAAGGTTGGCCCATCAGTATGGTAGACTTCATAACCAGTAGCTATAAACCCTACAACTGGCGAAAACACATTACACAACAATCCAAAATAGAAGTTAGAAGCCCTTAAGAAAAACGTAGACTTCTAAGCCCGGGTGCATCTGTATGTCTGCAATCCGTGCAGTAACTGGTGTCGACTCTGCTGACAGCTTTTCAAAATTGAAGAAACATTTACTAGTTTGTAAATTATATTTGTACCTTTCGAAAACTGTATCATAGTTGCAGCTTCCTATGTTTACCTGCCCAAATTTCACTAGATCTTAATGAATTAAATTCAGTCAACTTCAAGCCTCCCACCTGCCTGAGCAGAGGCTACAGCGAAACGCGTCGTGGGTAACAAAATTTCATCTGCTTCTCATTGATTTCTTCAATATATCTGTGCCATTTAAAGAAAATAAATTTGAACAAGTAAAGAATAGCATTCCGGAATTTCAGCAAGTAATGATAAGCACCCCCGTAGGAACAGGGAGTGCTTATCTTTACTTGATCCCAAAAATCTCTAAAAAATTTTAGTTTTTGAACTCGTTTAGGTTTTTTCTTTTTGTATTTTGAATACTATTGAATTATTTTTGGATTATAGATGACCCTACTCAAAACAAGTGTGATCCAATGCGGCTAAGGAACAAAACGGGAGATCAACCAAATCGACGCAAGCCGTTAACAGGTTAATTATGGCTTAAAGAACAGATTGTGGTCAAGAATACACTGTGCGCTGAAATATTTGATTGAATAATCCGCTAAAATAATCATATATTGTTTTGCATATCGTCTTTTTATTACTACATGTACTACTGCACTTAACAGTAAAAACCTTTTCCATACTTTAACTGTGATATCATCACATTGCATTATCTTCTAATAAAAACTAGGGTATTGCTTGCAAAGAAACCAAGCGCTGCAGGAGGCGTCGCGAGCTGACGTGGAGCCGGGTCCAGGTTTGTAACTGCCGGTTCGAAACCGACTCGCTGCAGGTACTTTTTCTCTCGGTTACTGTAGGGCTTTGTTGCTGACACCTGAGACGCACAGTCTCACCACCGGGCTGGGTGCTATTGACATATGCTCGAAATTGTGAAGCGCTTAGTCGCGTGCTTTGTTTTGACTCTGTCTGAGTTACACATAAAGCTCGAGTATTTTGATCTACCGCTACTATAGTCAAACCAGCGTAAGCAGTCCGTTAGGGGTGGGACTGAATTGAACGCAGCAGTGCCAAATCCAATCTATTAACTAATACACTTTGAGTATTCGAATATAATATAATTTCAGCGATTGAGACAAGTTATACTCCGCGCTTAAGTGAGATTTGGCAAAGTTGCCTTGCGTTCTTAGCCACGCCCATCGGACTCCTTACGCTGGTAATTGTAAGTATTTTGACATAATTGTGTAAATTTGTGATACACGAGTCGCCCAAGCGAAATGAGCTGCTGAGGTTTTACTTTACAGTATATTTATATAATGTATTCGAATTGCATATACTGTATATATTGCAATCATATGCTGCATGTTCACCAAGTAGTAATTAAACAATACTTCTGAAATATCTGTGTTTGGTGGCTTACGAGACTTTGAAGTAGCTAACGGTTTTGTGTTCAGACATGACTTTGCTGCACCTGTAAATATTTGCCGTATCACTCTCGAAATGAACTAAAATATTTCTAACAAAATTATCTCTACTTTTTGTTCTGAATGATGTTGGATGTTAATCAC
This sequence comes from Parhyale hawaiensis, assembly GCA_001587735.2. NCBI lineage: Eukaryota > Metazoa > Arthropoda > Malacostraca > Amphipoda > Hyalidae > Parhyale > Parhyale hawaiensis. The sequence continues at coordinate 7,266,782 of LQNS02277275.1, read as the reverse complement.
TTACGTAAAGAACTTCACTTTCTCACTTCGTAGTTATGGATAAGTCTTGTGCGCTCCTTTTCACTAGGTGCCGATTTAGAGCTCAGTCTGCCGCCGGGATCCGTGGCGGGGTCCTGTAATCCAGCTTCCTGGAGGCTTGGTTAAGGAACGGCTTGCAGTGAGGAGCTCTGTTGCGAGTCTTCCCATGTTGAGTGGGTGTCCGCATTAAGCTCGGCATCAATATGGGAGCCCGT
>LQNS02277275.1:7247678-7259152 GCA_001587735.2 Parhyale hawaiensis | reverse complement strand
TATGGGAGCCCGTGGGTAGCCATGGGTTACCAGGTTGTCTAAGGAGGTGTGTAACGGGCCAGGGGGGCAACCCAGCAGCCAAAAGCACCCGTGTTGAGCAGTAATAGGATAGCGCCCGTGAGTGGGTGGTTCGTAACAGCCTTGCATGTACAGAGGAACCTTAACCTTTTCACTTTTTCTTATTTCCTTTTCATTATTTTCAGCTTCCGAAACGGTTATTTATGTTGATTGCTGAATTTTACGCTACAGGCGTCAAGAGCTTATCCCTCGCTCAGTGCATCGAATCCTGACCGGCGCATGAGAGGCTGAGGAGGTTTTTCTTCCGCCCAAGCTCCGGTTATCGACCGGAGCTGTGGGAACGTGCTGCCGTTTGCTGTACCACGTCGCAACACATCATCCCTGACGAAATGAAACCGTCAAGGAATGCGGATGGCGTTCAAGTTCGTGATTTGTGTAGATACTGTGCAGTGATTAAGAACTAGAGCACTCTGAGAGCACATACCTCCGCCAAGTAAGGCAACAGTAACGAAGAATTGAAATTGTTTCTGAAACTGTGTTTTTTTTTGTGTGTCAACGCCAAAATCTAATGAGTTGTGCCTCAAAGTATTGACAGTTCCTGCAATTTTCTTAAAGAACAAACATGACCACATACATAAGTCCAACGCACAAACTTACCAAGCGATCTGCACAAAAATGTAATCATTTATGTTTTAACATTACCAGCAACTCCTACAAATTTCATAAGATCCCTTTAAAATTTTCTGAGCAATTGTGCTAAGAAGCACAAAATCAATCTCAGCGACAAACGAACAAACATATCTAAAAAATTTATTCATTTACTCATCGTAATAATCCTAACAACTGATGTAAATCTAATCAAAATCCGTCCTTAACTTTTTGAATTATGGTACTAAGAAAAATTAAGGAGACAAGCAGATGAAAGGATTTCCACTAAAATTCAATCATGTCACTGTCATCATGCCAACAATCCCTGTAAATTTCGTATAGATACTTTATAACTTGTTCAGTTATCTTGCTGGCAGACAGACAAACAAAGAAAGAGATTAACACGGCAACAATATAACCTCTTTGGCTGAGGTAACAGTTCTTATTTAGCCTTTCATTATTTTTTGACTGAAAGATAGAAAAAAATTATTTCAACATCGACTGGATACCGACTCGTTCAAAACTAATAAAGTCCCACTACTAGAGCTGGCTATCATTATCGTACTTCATGACTCCTTTCTCGATTAAATGTGCTCGAACTTAGGAGTCAGGGAACTACTCGGACTGGATTTTGCAAAGTAAGCAGCTGTATTGCAATGAATCTGCCGTATTTGCTAATTCTCTCTTCCTCTAAATTACAGCCGGTGTTACCGGCAGGGGCCCTTGGAGCATTTGCTTGTTTGTTTAAAGGAATCAAGCTGTGGGATTTCGTCTTAAGTTTGCGAATCTGATGTTTTCAGTAAAGGAGAAGGCATTCATATTAGTGATGGGTCGGATGCCATTTTTTTTTACATCCGCGGATGCAGATTTTTAAGCGTTCTGACATTCGCGGATGCAATGCGGATGTTACCATCTCGCCATCCGTGGATGTTCGAAAGAGGTGTGGATGTTCCGCGGATGCGGATATTATCCCCACCACAAACACACACACAGCCCCTCTCACGACGGCAGTTTGTACAACACTTGGGGAAAAAAACTTAGATGGTGCTTTGTTGACAGGGACAGCGCTTGCACACATTTCAATCCCAATGAGAATTTGCAGTTTTCAGTATTATGAGCTTAGTGTACAGTGATAAACCTGCACATCCGCGCTTCGTTTGCTGCGGATCTTTAGCGAATTTTACAGTTCGGACATCCGCGGATGCAGATGCGGAGGTCAAAAAAGGTTCGGATGTTCCGCGGATGCGGATATTCGCCCCATCACTAATTCATATGTATAGCTTCTTGTATCCCTTTTCGCTGGAATTATGTACAGGCGCTCGAGCAGACCAGCTGCCGCGACGGTATTGTGTATCACTCGCTACCGCGTGCGCGTATAGCAGGGAAAGTACCTACGCTCCATGGGTTACGGCTGATACACGCCGAGTCTTTTTGACTTCACGCTCCGTGATTTTTCTAATTGTGTGCACCTGTTACGTCTGTAGTGTTTTATATTTGCATTCTCAAGTAAGAGAAGAGAGCATTCCATGCCAGTCACTGCCTAGCTGAGAGCGACATACAGTTCTACCGACATGATGTGTATATTTTCCCTATTAATTAAGGAGAGGCTTACACTGACCTGAGAATTATTCATTTTTGCACTATAAATGTGATAATTACTTTTTCGGTTCTGTTGTCGTTATGACAAGCCATAGTTTGCTATAGAATAGTTTGTAGTGAATAGTCGATGTTTTGCTGTTAAATTTTATTAATTTTACGTGTTCTATCACGTGACATTATTTCTATTGTTTCATCCGCCGCCCAAAGTACTTTTCTTTGGTCAGGAGTCGTTCCATTTATTTTGATTTCATATTCTGCAACGGTTTTCGTCGGCCAGTTGCCCTGTGGCAGGAGTGCTGCAATTAAGTGCGAGTAGCACTAACTGGCGTGAGTTGCAGCAGCACGACACCTGTGTTACCGACCCATATATTGCAATCGCAAGTTTACTGGTCATCGATCATCCGATGCAGCCTCCTTACACGCATTCTGTAGTAGCCTGTGAATTTCTGTTTCCGATAGGCTGTGCAAGATTAATAATTATTGCTGATGCGTAGCGTTAGCGGTTTTTTCTAATTGCTGACATTCAGTACAGTTATCACATATTTACTTATTTCAGTGCTGATTAATGATAGTTTACTGGTATCACTTCACGAATCCCTGCCGCGCATGTCTTTTGCTGTCACCACGAGTAGTGTCCGTTCATGGTACCTGGCAGTTACAGCTTGTAGTCTTTGTCCTGTGATTACGATGCCAAAGATGAGCTATCATAAAAATTTATCTCTGGAAAGTGTGTACTGTAGTTGCTGCTAAGCTTACCCGTTAAATCGCCACAGTTGACTGCAGTTGTGTGTGCGCTACCTATTCGCTTGAAGCACAGAGGTTGTGCTATTGCTGTTGAAACTTTTGCCCTAAAATATAACTTGTACTACGCTACTCACCTCTGGTCAATGTCCTGTTTCTTCAACTGCTGAAGTGTTTCCTCAGTAACTTCTGAAGCGATTACGACTTTTACCAGATGATTACTCCTCTATTTCACACATTCATCACATTTTTGGCTAATGGGTGTTCGGGCACTTGAAAACTTCACTCATGCTTCCACTGGGGTTGTGCACTTTTACTGTCACTGTTTTCGTCGTATACTCTTCGAATATATGCCGTCGTTTTAATTCGCTACCGAAACAAAACTTTTTATTTATAACTACATTCGTATAATGGTTTCGTTAACGTGCAAAATAGGAATGCTGTTTGTTCAGAAACGTTCGCATAAAGATTCACCCAAAAAGACTCCTAATTTCGTTGCTGCTTGTGGCGTCAGCCAATCAGACTTCCGTGATAATCTCGAAAGCTGCGGTCGCACTCAAGTCTCGCCGGCTGAACTTCCTTATTAATATGTGCACTGTCGACGCTGTGTGATCGCTTCAGAGTCGCACTGACGACTGCCGAGTGTCTCCTCCTGAGAGCACCACCGCCTGTCGCTCGTGTCGTCTGCCTGCCCCCCTCAGGGGCTCCTACACTCACGGAGCAGCTCCCGTGCTCGCTGCTGCCATTCACCACCGACTCCCCGTCTCCGAAATGTACTCGAGCCAAACGATGTTAGCGGGCTGCGGCGTTGCGCAATATAACGGCTCCAGGAAGAGGATAAGCGCTAATAACCAGCCGTGGCCGAACTGATTGTGGTGCAGGTGACGGACTGGCGTGCGAAGGAGCGTTCCTAGCTGTTCTGTGCTCTCAGGGTTTGGTGGTAATTAGTAAGCGAACCTTCCTGAGAAAATGAAAGCATGGGGAAGTACACCGTTTGAGTATGTGCTGTTCCTACCAAGAACAATCAATTTATAGTTATTTGCATTTCCTTGTTAAGCCTGTTGCAGAAGCTACAGCTCTAAGCTCAAATAATGCCGATCGCTCGCAGTTCTTTATATATATATATATATTTTTTTTACATACCGTTCGTTTGGTGGTTCTACGCACTTGCTGCAATTTTTCGTCTGGAATATATTATGATTTTGCATAAGATCTCGCTCTTTTGTCATAGAAAGTAATGTTTTATAATGCATATGTCACTCAAAGTATCTTGCACTAGCCACTCCTTGCTTTCATGTTTCCAGTAGCATTTGATTTCTACATCTTTAACGTCTTTGAGGCTGTCAACGAGTCGACCCATTTTCTGGCAACTTCATAAAAACAGAAGTGCTGCTCAGGCTAATCGCCGCCAGGTTATGTGCCATCGATCAAAACAAGCGAAGAATAAAATTTTTCATATCAAAATTTGTCTCAAGTGAATTACCATTACGTCCCGTAGTTTGCTACCATAAAACTGTTATGAAACAGTTTTTCTCACACATGTATGCTTAGGTAGATTTTTTAATTTTTTATGTGTGTGCATGCATATGTGTATATTAGAGGTAAAAAATAATATTGAAGAAAATTCACTAACTATAGGTAGTGTTCTATTTCATGAAAAAGTTAGAAAATACTCTGACACCAAACTGTGAGAATCTCAGAGCCTGTTTATGAGAGCCAGGATGTAAGGACCACAGAAAAATTCAAGTGTTAGAGGAACCGTTAGGCTGAGGTCTATAAATTTTAAGGCACATTACTTGATGTAAACAGAGAAGTTTGTGTAGGACAGTCAATGTTTGTTGGGGAAGACGAACACACCCAGTGATGTAAGAACTCTCATTGGTTCCAGTAGACTTGGGGCAGGAGTTGTTTTCAGGGTCACTCGGCCAATTATAAGTGTCGAAATTGGACTGCAGGCGTAAAACTTTAACCCACGGGTACTTTGGGGGAAGTGGTTGGTAGAATATTAGGTGGGTGGTTCGTGATTTCCAAGATTTAGAAGTGGGGAGGTTCTTGGCAAGGATAGAAAAGTTAGAGTTAGTCCTGAAGCGGAGGTTTGTGCCACAGCATTGTTTTTTACGGTTCTCCCCCTCGGGGAGGGCCGGCTTGGCAATCTTTTACTGCCGTCCTCTGTAGCATTGAGTCGGATACCAACCCTTTGATTCGATTGCAACTAATCATCTCTGATCTTGCGGTGGGATTAACCCGTGCACTGAACCTTACTATCTTTGGGAATGCGTTTTTTTTTTATTTTGGATAATTCGCAACTTTCTATCACCATATCGTGATTTTGCTTTTGCTGGCGGAGTGAATTAATCTAAAGTGCTGCTATGTTGCACGAACCTTCATCTGCTGGCTGTAAGTCGAGCATTGCCGTCCTGATTTTCGGTTATATGGTTGAATTTATCAGCCCGGCGAGCATTGTGTTAGACAACACCCTCAGATTGTGCATCTTCTCCCAGCGTTTGATTGACAAGTTGCAGCCTTATGCCATCGTAGTGTGGGTCCTGCCTATGCCAGCAGAGTAGGATAATCCAAGTGATTCCCTGTGTTCGCACAAAGCTAATCTTGTTCATGTGTAAGTCGAGCATTGCCATCCTGATTTTTCCAGTGCAACGATAGCTGTTATCAGCCCGGCGAACATTGTGTTAGACCGCGCTTACAGATTGTGCTGAGTGCGTCAAAATGTCTAAGTAAAAACTGTAATGCATCTAAGAGTGTATGATGTTTCGACATTGTCGCAGTGCTATATATCACCTGTATATTAACGTCAAATGCTCAGCTACGGCATATTGCTGTGAGCAGCGATTGCCGCGCGTGTCCAATGCAGTTCTAAGGATGAGCGACATCTTTTTTCCAGTAGGCAGCGCATATTCGAGCGCACAATGGTTTTTAGAAGACATCAAGAGAAGTCCGCCAGGAGGCTCCGGTTCTACGTTTTGGTGTGTATTTTGCAGCTGACTGGTAGAGAGGAACACTTTTTGCGTCCAGAGGTTGTGTGTTGATCGTGCACCCAGACAGATTGCGGATTGCCCCTTTAGTACCTATGCCGCGCTGTAGGTCAATGTTTCCCGCAGTGAGTAATGGCGTTCACATGTTTGTTTGTTTTTTTTATGATCAAGTGAGCTCATTCAGTAGAGCAATAGTCACGAAATGAGTGTAATCGGTGATGTTAGCCAGCTTAAATGGTTTTCTTTGCATTTTGAAAATTTGGGAAGAGAAAACCGACCGAAAAAGGTTTCTCTAGCGGTGAATTGCCTTAAGTGTAATAAATATATATATGTAGTGTAATATGGGTGATTATAGTATAACTCCTTAAAAATGGAATAGCGAAAAATGTTAGATTTCATTGATGTATATATTAATGATCAGAGTAGGATTTGTGCCTGAGTATACCAACAACTCATTAGATACATAAGCTATGTTTTATTCATGCGGGTAATGCTTTTCAATCATAAGACCAACATTGTGTGTCCTTTAATCTGTGCGATCGTTAGCAAGCACAGCGGTCAACAGAATGTATTATTTGAAATGACGAGAATGAGTTTAGCCAGTGCGGTCTTTTTCTCGGTGGTTCTTTCAACCTGCTGTTCGATTCGATAACATGTGTGTTCACATGCATTTTATTATATCTTCTGCGGCAGAACACAGCGTTTTTGCCACCTGGTTTAATATTTGACTTTTGATAATGTTCTCACAAATTTCGGTGCAATATGTCCTGCGCAAATGCAACATTCCTTTGCACTGCATTTGCGCAAATCGTAACCCTTTACTAGGCATTCCTAATTCCTAAGAGATCCTTAAATCCTGTGTTCCCATTTAAAATTACCGGATAATGTGCGTAACATCAGTATTTGGACGGTAAGTTTGGCGAATCAATGACCAGCAGAGTTTTTTGTCTACCGTTATTTTATTTCATTATGTGTTTTTTGCGAACTCTTCATTTGTACAAAATTTGCGTGTCTTTTTCCCAGTAAATTGAATGATTTAAATGTGTGTTTACTATGAACCTTCTTGCAGGCTGAAAAATCCAATCGCCAAGTATATCGTTCTAGGTAGGGTGGGGAATGGCTCGCTTCTTGGGGACATGTTTAATTTGTGTGCATTTTTATAATTCGTAGTCACAATTCTGTCGTGTGCTATGTATCCCGTTTCATATCTTGAGTCATTATCTTCTGCTAATGTGCGGTCAAGTATGGAACGAGAACAATCAACTGGATTCTTCACGAGAACATTTACCGGATGTATCCCAATCCATTATTCCTCTACGAAAGTAGTTCATCCATTATTCGTCTGATTGATTATTATCATTAAAAAAGATTCGCTGTCAATTAGATATACATTGCATCTTTTTATTTATTTATTTATTTATTCATTCATTTATTTTATCAACGTTAGTTATATATATGAACATGTACATTTATATCCACCCCCGTAACACAATTGGGGCAGATCGAATGGTAATCTTGGAGTGCCACCGTCAAGTTTTGTTCGTGTAACGGTTCCAATTAAATTTATGAAGCAATTCTTGTAAATGTTCACTGTCTGGTGCATACGGCGGGTGGGGGTAGAGAATCGAGAGTTTTCTTCAAGGGCTGAACCCTTTCTCCAACAACATATGGCGTAGCGTTTTCGTGCATGTTGCATTTCGTCGGAGTCTGCTCATATAGCCGTCAGTTTCTCTTCAATGATCAATTCTTCCGCTTCAATTGCAGTCAAATAATCTCCCTTGAAAGTTCCGTTAGGCTTGACCGGCTCTCAATAAACTATGTCCAGTCGATCTGAACAAATTCAAAGTAGGAGCGTTGGTATAGCGTTGTTTATATTCAATGTTAACCTCATTTTTTTCTGCAGCGTCTATACCAATCTTTGAATGTGGTTTCCAAGAGAGTCGTTGCCGTTAGTTTCACGAAGCACTTGCTATGCGCTTCAGCTGTAGATTCATCTTAAGTAAAGTAGTGTATTAAAATTTGTGTGAGTACTTTTTTTTCGCACGATATTCGAAGTGTTTAACGCTTTGAAAAACGTTATTTACTCTTGTTCAAAATTTATGTACACTGATCATCAAGCTTGTTAATAGATCGTCCTTATAAATGCGTTAGGTACCATCTGACAGTCCACTGACAGACGCAGTTTTGGCTGAGAACTATATCTTCTGGAAAACGAGAAGTTATTCGAGGTTCAGGTCGTTCAACTACCGATATGCATAGCCTACTATTATTAGTCTGTACTCTATAACTGCATGAAGCATCCCACCAGAGAGTACTAGAGTATTTTTTGGTAGTGCTTCATGAATGATTAAGTAACTGAATTTCTTGTCTCTTTTCACTATATAGCTATTGCTACTACCATGTACGTATCGTATGCCTACCTTATTGTTGCATGGTGAGAACTTTCTTGTAATTAACACAGTATACAAGAGACATAGAATTACGTAGCTATAGTCTTCGACTTAAATTTGAGATCTCCTGCATTACTGCAAATGTATAACATTACCTAGTGCGCATATGGTGCTCTTCTCGGAGGATTGATTGTAGCATCTTCAACGTAAGTTTCTTTCGCTTGGATAGGGAATAAGCTATCTACTCAACCGCGCGTTACCGCAACGCATTTGGTACCAAAGTAGCTAAAAGTTCGTTCAACTTTGATGGTTTCAAATTATCCGAAACGAAGCTGTCTGTGTCTTTCGTGATCTCAGCCTTGCTTTGAATGAGAGGAAACCAATTCTAGAGATTCGTTCCAGAGTATTAAATTCGACATAAATAATAGTTGATGTTCTGACAATAAGTAAAAAATAAGATCTAACGTGCCATTATTGACGCTATTTGGTGTGACCTGATTTGTTCTATATACAGTTGTTACTGCCAGCTATAATCTGACGTCAGATGGCATTTGACGTTTTTGGTTCAATGTGATGCTTGGAGCAAATTTCGCATGAAATTTGCGAAATACACTCTGTACTTTCATTTCTGTAGCAATTTCCTTCTTTTATGATTAATTTGGTGCTTTAGTTTGTACCACGAGTAGGTAGTATGATTCGTTTTCTTGAAAGGTAAAAAATCATTCTGTTTATATTTACGTGGACATAGTTGACATTTCACGCTGTATGACACTGCATTTGAATGCATAGGTCAGGGGTGGTCAAACGTTTTGACTCGGATAGGCCACATATGGACTTTTAAAATTTGACATACGTCCCAGCACCAGATGCAAACATATCGAACATAAACAGAAAATATTGCGTTGTAAATACATTTACTTTAGTGGGAACATATTTGCTGCAGATATGTTATTTGAGGATACATCTTTTAATAAGCACTTGAAATTGTTTAATGCATTTAAAATCCCAATATCTTCGTCGGGCCGAATTAAAAAGACTAATGAGCCCGACGTGGCCCGTTGTTTGTCCACCCTTACTTAAAGGTTCATCTGCGTCCCATCTTTTTAAGTTTGAGCAGTTTGGTGCCAAACTCGCCACATCAGTCGGCGTTTTATTTCGTATGTGTTGGCATGAAACATTGCTTGGATTTGTGTTAGACGGTGTCATCTGCTAGCCTTCAAGTCGGTTGTGACGAGCATTTTGAGTGGTTCTTAGTGGCATTTCGAGCATTCTGTGGCTGCTGAGTGTTCTGCTTGGATTTTTAATACCCGTGCCATGACGCCCAGACATTATAGTTTCACTAATACTTCACTAGTGTCCTAGTCCTGCAACTATGCAAGAAGTACTTACTATCGTCGTTCCAGAAAGTAAACGTGCGTAAGAATCACAGTGGGTTTTCTGCTGTTTTTTTTTAAATTTTTTTGTTTAACCTCAAACTGAAAAAAATTGTGTTTCGCATCCGTAGTGCAACTTGCATCGGTGCTGGATCGGAGACTAGCTAACGTGATACCGATACATAAGAAAGGGGGACAAGAAAAGCCCAGCAACTATCGACAAATCAGACTCACATCGGTCGTCAGCAAAACTATCGAACGCCCCCTGAAAAAGCGCATTACTGACCACCTGAGGATGCATCAGCTCATACTCGACTCTCAGCATGGCTTCCGAAGTGGAAGAAGTTGCTTAACAAACCTTCTGAACTTTTCTCAAAAGTTACGGATATTGAAGATCAAGAGAAGTGTGTAGACCTTGTGTATCTAGACTTTCAAAAGGCTTTTGATAAAGTCCCTCATCAACGGCTAATGAAAAAATTGGAAGCCAATGGCATCTAGGGAGACTACTTACGATGGATCGAGGCATGCCTTACGAGTCGGCAGCAGCAAGTGAAGCTTGAAGGAGAGAAACGAGCGACTGGATGCAGGTATCATCAGGGGTTCCACAAGGTAGCGTCCTTGGCCCACTTCTGTTCTCAATTTACATCAATTATCTGGATCTTAACATCCGTAGTAAAATTAGTAAATTTGCGGATGAAACAAGACTATGTCATCGTGGTACGAAAAGAGCCGAGCTCCAACAAGACTTTGACCACCTCATGGAGTGGAGCACAACGTGGCAAATGAGCTTTAATGCCGACAAATGCTCAGTAATGCACGTATGGCTCGTGAACCCTTCAACTCCATTGAAAATGAATGGGACAGAATTTGCTCCTGTCATCCAACAACGTGCCTTGGGAATCACTGTTACAAACAAACTGCAACACAGTCAGCAAGTTGACAAAGAGTGTGAAATGGCAAGCAGAGTACTAGGTTTCATCACAAGAATTGTTGAATATAAGTCCAAGGACATCATCGTTCCCTTGTACAAGGCATTAGTGCAGCCTCACTTAGAATTTACTGTTCAATTCTGGTCGCCACATTTGTGCAAAGATATCGATAACATGGAAAGAGTCCAACGCAGGGCAACAAAATTGATACCTTAGCTGCGAAACAAACCGTACGAATGTTGCCTAAAGGAACTGGGTCTGATCTTTCGAGCGAAGACGACTCAGAGGCAACTAATGGAAACATTCAAGTATTTGAATGGCTTCAACGACGCATCTACAACGGGACTCGTTGAAAGAGACCTCAATGATCGCTTGGGAAACAATGGTCAAAAACTCAAGCATTAAGCTCGAAAAACGACCTCAAGTCAGCAGTTCTTTCCGTATTTTATAGTCAGCATATGTAATAGACTGCTTTCCGATGTTGTTAGTGCGGAATCGGTCAACGCGTTTAAAATCGTCTTGATATACATTGGGAGAGGCATCCCCACAGATAAGGATTCCTCCTCCACGAGTCGCACACTCTTTACGGCCAAAGCCTCCGAGGCTTCCTTTATCCGTCTTCTTCTCTCTTCCGCTCCAACTACACTCTGACATTTGTAACTTATAATAATAATAATAATAATAAACTCATTTATTTTTCTCATAAGGTACTGTGGCCAACAAGATTAGGACACAGCGCCTGAGGTTTTCATGATTAAAACTAACTTAAGAATAATACTAAACACT
>LQNS02277275.1:7211523-7224848 GCA_001587735.2 Parhyale hawaiensis | reverse complement strand
GAGGATAAGCGCTAATAACCAGCCGTGGCCGAACTGATTGTGGTGCAGGTGACGGACTGGCGTGCGAAGGAGCGTTCCTAGCTGTTCTGTGCTCTCAGGGTTTGGTGGTAATTAGTAAGCGAACCTTCCTGAGAAAATGAAAGCATGGGAAAGTACACCGTTTGAGTATGTGCTGTTCCTACCAAGAACAATCAATTTATAGTTATTTGCATTTCCTTGTTAAGTCTGTTGCAGAAGCTACAGCTCTAAGCTCAAATAATGCCGATCGCTCGCAGTTCTTTATATATATATATATATTTTTTTTTATATATATACTTGCTGCAATTTTTCGTCTGGAATATGTTATGATTTTGCATAAGATCTCGCTCTTTTTTCATAGAAAGTAATGTTTTATAATGCATGTCACTCAAAGTGTCTTGTACCAGCCACTCCTTGCTGTCATGTTTCCAGCAGCATTTGATTTCCACATCTTTAACGTCTTTGAGGCTGTCAACGAGTCGACTCATTTTCTGGCAACTTCGTAAAAACAGAAGTGCTGCTCAGCCTAATCGCCGCCAGGTTATGTGCCATCGATCAAAACTAGCGAAGAATAAAATTTTCGATATCAAATTTTGTCTCAAGGGAATTACCACTACGTCCCGTAGTTTGCTACCATAAAACTGTTATGAAACAGTTTTTCTCACACATATATATTTAGGTAGATTTTTTATGTGTGTGCATGCATATGTGTATATTAGAGGTAAAAAATAATATTGAAGAAAATTCACTAGCTAGGTTGTGTTCTATTTCATGAAAAAGTTAGAAAATACTCTGACACCAAACTCTGAGAATCTCAGCGCCTGTTTATGAGAGCCAGGATGTAAGGACCACAGAAAAATTCAAGTGTTAAGAGGAACCGTTAGGCTGAGGTCTATAAATTTTATGGTACTTTACTTGAAGTAAACAGAGAAGCTTGTGTAGGACAGTCAATGTTTGTTGGGGAAGACGAACACACCCAGTGATGTAAGAACTCTCATTGGTTCCAGTAGACTTGGGGCAGGAGTGGTTTTCAGGGTCACTCGGCCAATTATAAGTGTCGAAATTGGACTACAGGCGTAAAACTTTAGCCCACGGGTAGGTACTTTGGGGAAGTGGTTGGTAGAATATTAGGTGGGTGGTTCGTGATTTCCAAGATTTAGAAGTGGGGAGGTCCTTGGCAAGGATAGAAAAGTTAGAGTTAGTCCTGAAGCGGAGGTTTGTGCCACAGCATTGTTTTTCACGGTTCTCCCCGTTGGGGACGGCCGGCTTGGCAATCTTTTACTGCCGGCCTCTGTAGCATTGAGTCGGATACCAACCCTTTGATCCGATTGCAACTAATCATAGCTGACCTTGCTGTGTGATTAACCCGTGCACTGAACCCTACTATCATTGGGAATGCGTTTTTTTTATTGTGGATAATTCGCAACTTTCTTTCATCATATCGTGATTTTGCTTTTGCTGGCGGAGTGAATTAATCTAAAGTGCTGCTATGTTGCACGAACCTTCATCTGCTGGCTGTAAGTCGAGCATTGCCGTCCTGATTTTCGGTTATACGGTTGAATTTATCAGCCCGGCGAACATTGCGTTCGACAACACCCTCAAATTGTGCATCTTCTACCAGCGTTTGATTGACAAGTTGCAGCCTTATGCCATCGTAGTGTGGTCCCTGCCTTTGCCAGCAGAGTAGGATAATCCAAGTGATTCCCTGTGTTCGCACAAAGCTAATCCTGTTCATGTGTAAGTCGAGCATTGCCATCCTGATTTTTCCAGTGCAACGATAGCTGTTATCAGCTCGGCGAACAATGTGTTAGACCACGCTTACAGATTGTGCTGTGTGCGTCAAAATGTCTAAGTAAAAACTGTAATGCATCTAAGAGTGCATGATGTTTCGACACTGCCGCAGTGCTATATATCACCTGTATATTAACGTCAAATGCCCAGCTACGGCATATTGCTATGAGCAGCGATTGCCGCGCGTGTCCAATGAAGTTCTATGGATGAGCGACACTTTTTCTCCAGTAGGCAGCGCATATTCGAGCATACGATGTTTTTTAGAAGACATCAAGAGAAGTCCGCCAGGAGGCTCCGGTTCTACGTTTTGGTGTGTATTTTGCAGCTGATTGGTAGAGAGGAACACTTTATGTGTCCAGAGGTTGTGTGTTGATCGTGCACCCAGACAGATTGCGGGTTGCCCCTTCAGTATGCCGCTCTGTAGGTCAATGTTCCCAGCAGTGAGTGATGGCGTTCACATGTTTGTGTGTTTTTTTTTTTATGATCAAGTGAGCTCATTCAGTACGGCAATAGTCACTAAATGAGAATGTAATCAATGATGTTAGCCAGCTTAAATGGTGTTCTTTGAATTTTGAAAATGTGGGAAGAGAAAACCGACGGAAAAAGGTTTCTCTTGCGGTGAATTGCCTTGAGTGTAATAAGTATAAATATATATATATATATGTATCTAGTGTAATATGGGTGATTAGTATAACTCCTTAAAAATGGAATAGCGAATAATGTTAGATTTCATTAATGTATATATTAATGATCAGAGTAGGATTTGTGCCCGAGTATACCAACAACTCATTAGATACATAAGCTATGTTTTATTCATACGGGTAATTCTTTTCAAACATAAGACCAACATTGTGTGTCCTTTAATCTGTGCGATCGTTAGCAAACACAGCGGTCAACTGAATGTATTATTTGAAATGACGAGAATGAGTTTAGCCAGTGCGGTCTTTTTCTCGGTAGTTCTTTCAACCCGCTGTTCGATTCGATAACATGTGTGTTCACATGCATTTTATTATATCTTCGGCGGCAGAACACAGCGTTTTTGCCACCTGGTTTAATATTTGACTTTTGATAATGTTCTCACAAATTTCGGTGCAATATGTCCTGCGCAAATGCAACGTTCCTTTGCATTGCATTTGCGCAAATCGTAACCCTTCACTATAGGCATTCCTTTCTAAGTGATCCTTAAATCCTGTGTTCCCATATGAAATTACCGGATAATGTGCGTAACATCAGTATTTGGACGGTAAGCTTGGCGAATCAATGACCAGCAGAGTTTTTTTGTCTACCGTTATTTTATTTCATTTATGTGTTTTTGCGAACTCTTCATTTGTACAAAATTTGCGTGTCTTTTTCCCAGTAAATTGAATGATTTAAATGTGTGTTTACTATGAACCTTCTTGCAGGCTGAAATATCCAATCGCCAAGTATGTCATTCTAGGTAGGGTGGGGAATGGCTCTCCCCTTGGGGACATGTTCAATTTGTGTGCATTTTTTATAATTCGTAGTCACAATTCTGTCGTGTGCTATATATTCCATTTCATATCTTTAGTCATTATCTTCTCCTAGTGTGCGGTCAAGTATGGAACGAGAACAATCAACTGGATTCTTCACGAGAACATTTACCGGTTGAATCCCAATCCATTATTCCTCTACAACAGTAGTTCATCCATTATTCGTGTGATTGATTATTATCATTAACAAAGATTCACTGTCAATTAGATATACATGCATCTTTTTATTTATTCATTCATTTATTTTATCAACGTTAGTTATATATATGAACATGTACATTTATATCCACCCCATAACACAATTGGGGCAGATCGGATGGTAATCTTCGAGTGTCACCGTCAAGTTTTGTTCGTGTAACGGTTCCAATTCAATTTATGAAGCAATTCTTGTACATGTTCACTGTCTGGTGCATACGGCGGGTGGGGGTAGAAAATCGAGAGTTTTCTTCAAGGGCTGAACCCTTTCTCGTACAACATATGGCGTAGCGTTTTCGTGCATGTTGCAGTATCATTTCGTCGGAGTCTGCTCGTATAGCCGTCAGTTTCTCTTCAATGATCAAGTTTTCCGCTTCAATTGCAGTCAAATAATCTCCCTTGAAAGTTCCGTTAGGCTTGACCGGCTCTCAATAAACTATGCCCAGTCGATCTGAACAAATTCAAAGTAGGAGCGTTGGTATAGCGTGGTTTATATTCAATGTCAACCTCATTTTTTTTTTCTGCAGCGTCTATACCAATCTTTGAACGTGGTTTCCAAGAGAGTCGTTGCCGTTAGTTTCACGAAGCCCTTGCTATATGCTTCAGCTGTAGATTCATCTTAAGTAAAGTAGTGTATTAAAATTTGTGTGAGTACTTTTTTTTTCGCACGATATTCGACGTGTTTAACGCTTTGAAAAACGTTATTGACTTTTCTTCAAAATTTATGTACACTGATCATCAAGCTTGTTTATAGCACTTCCTTATAGATGTGTTAGGTACCATCTGACAGTCCACTGACAGACCCAGTTTTGGCTGAGAACTATATCCTTTGGAAAACAACGAGAAGTTATTCGAGGTTCTGATATTTTAACTACCGCTATGCATACTATTATTAGTCTGTACTCTATAACTGCTTGAAGCATCCCACCAGAGAGTAGTTTTTGGTGCTTCATGAATGATTAAGAGAGTTAATTTCATGTCTTTTTCTTACTATGTAGCTATTGCTACTACCATGTACGTTTGTCGCACTACCGTCGTTCACGACACCTCTGCGTTCACGTAAGCTTTCCTGCGCGCGCCATTTCCTGCGCGCGCCACCACTAAAATAAACATTGCCTAAGCTAACCTAACCTAGCCTATTCTTACCTAACCTCCTTACCTAACTTTCTAACCTAACCTAACCTAACCTTACCTAACCTAACCCAACTTAACCCAACCTAACCTCGCTAACCCTACCTAACCTTACCTAACCTAACCTTATCTAACGTAACCCAACTTTATCAGCGATACAGCGAGCAGCGCGGCTCGCCAACTTGAACGCCGCTTAGACGCACACGATCTGCGTACACAAACGCGCACACAAGGTGTCGTGAACGACGGTAGCGCCGTTTGGTCTTAGGCCTACCTTATTGTTGCATGGTGAGAACTTTTTTGTAGTTAACACAGTTTGCATGAGACATAGAATCATCTATAATCTTCGACTAAAATGTGAGAGCTCCTGCGTTACTGCAAATGTATATCATTACGTAGTGCGCATGGTGCTCTTCTCGGCGGATTGATTTTACCATCTTCAACGTAAGTTTCTTTCGCTTGGATAGGGAATGAGCCATCTACTCAACCGCGCGTTACCGCATCGCATTTGGTACGTACGAAAGTAGCTGAAAGTTCGTTGAACTTGGATGGTTTCGAATTATCCGAAACTAAGCTGTCTGTGTGTTTCGTGATCTCAGCGTTGCTTTGAATGAGAGGAAACCAATACTAGAGATTCGTTCGTGAGTATTAAATTCGATAGTAATAATTGTTGATGTTCTGACAATAAGTAAAAAATCAGGTCTAATGTCATTGTTGACGCTGTTTGGTATGAGCTGATTTGTGCTATATATAGCTGTTAATGCCAGCTATAATCTGACGTCGGATGGCATTTGACGTTCTTGGTTCAATGTGATGTTTGGAGCAAATTTCGCATGAAATTTGCGAAATGCACAAGGTACTTTAATTTTTGTAGAAATTTCCTGCTTTTATGAGTAATTTTGTACTTTAGTTTGTACCATGAGTAGGTAGTATGCTTAGTTTTCTTGATCTTGATAAGGTAAAAATTCATTCTGTTTATATTTACTGCATTTGAATGTATAGATCAGGGGTGGGCAAACGTTTTGTCTCGGATGGGCCACATGGACTTTCAAAATTTGACAGAAGCGCTAGCACCTGATACAAACATATCAAACATAAACAGAAAAAAATGCATTGTAAATACATTTACTTTACTGGGAACATTTTTTCTGCACGTATGTTATATGAGGATAATTCTTTTAATAAGAACTTAAAATTGTTTAATTTATCGAAGATCCCAACATCTTCGGCGGGCCGGATTAAAAAGACTAATGGGCTCGACGTGGCTCGTTGTTTGCCCACCCTTACTTATAGGTTCATTTGCGTCCCATCTTTTTACGTTGGAGCAGTTTGGTGCCAAACTCGCCACTTCAGTCGGCGTTTTATTTCGTATGTGTTGGCATGAAACTTTGCTAGGATTTGTGTTGGACGGTATCTTCCACTAGCCTTCAAGTCGGTCGTGACGAGCATTTTGAGTGGTTCTTAGTGGGGTTTCGAGCATTCTGTGAGTGCTCTACTTGGAGTTTTGATACCCGTGCCATGACGCCCAGACAATATAGTTTCAACTAGAGCACTCTGAGAGCGCATACCTCCGCCAAGCGAAACAACGGTAGCAAAAAATTCATATTGACTCTGAAGCCATAATTTTCTTTGTATAAATCCTAAACTCTGATCATTTGTGCCTTCTGATTGTAATAACAGCTTGTGCAATTTTCTTGGAAGACCCTTTCGTAACTTTTTGAGTTATACTGCTAACAAACGTTATGACAAACATGAGTCAAACATACAAACGAACGAACCGATCTGCGCCAAAGTTTAATCATTTATGTATTTCAACATTACTAACAACCCCTATAAATTTCATAAAGATCCATTCATTATTTTTTGAGTTATTGTGCAAACAAGCATGAAATAAAAAACAGTGACAAACGAACGAACGAACGGATCATTACCAAAATTTAGTCATTTGGTCTTTGTTATATACCTAACAACTCATGTTAATTTTATAAAAATCCATAGATAACTTTTTGAGTTAGGGCATTGAGAAAAATGAGGGAGACAAACAAACGGATGGACATATCTTCACCAAAAGTTAATCATCTGTTCCTCCTAACATACATAACAATCTCTGTAAATTTCGTCCAAATTGGTTCATAATTTTTCAGTTATCTTGGTGACAGACAAACAACCAGACAGACAAACACGACGAAAACATAACCCTTTTTGGCGGAGGTAATAGTAATAATACTTCACTAGGGTTCAAATCATGCAACTATGTAAGATGTATTTACTATCGTCATTCCAGAAATTATACGTGCGTAAGAATCACTGTAAGGGTTTTCTTCTGTTTTTTTTTATTTTTGTGTTTAGCCTCAAACTGAAAAGAAATTGTGTTCCGCATGCGTAGTGCAACTTGCATCGGTGCTGGATCGGAGACTAGCTAACGTGATGCCGATACATGAGAAGGGGGACAAGAAAAGCCCCAGCAACTATCGACCTATCAGTTTTACATCGGTCGTCAGCAAAACGAACGCCTCCTGAAAGAGCGCATTACTGACGATCTGAGGATGCATCAGCTCATATTCGACCCTCAGCATGGCTTCCAAAATGCAAGAAGCTGCTTAACAAACCTTCTGGACTTTCTCTCAAAAATTACGGATATTAAAGATGAAGAGAAGGGTGTAGACGTTGTGTTTCTAGACTCTTGATATAGTCCCCCATCAACGGCTACTGATGAAATTGGAAGCCTATGGCATCTAGGGAGACTATTTACGATGGATCGAGGCATGGCTTTCGGGTCGGCAGCAGCGAGTGAAGCTTGAAGGAGAGAAACGAGCGACTGGACGCAGGTATCATCAGGGGTTCCACAAGTTAGCGTGCTTGGTCCACTTCTGTTCTCAATTTACATAAATGAGCTGGATTTTAACATCCGTAGTAAAATCAGTAAATTTGCGGATGATAAAAAACTATCTCATCCTGCACGAAAAGAGCCGAGCTCCAACACGACCTTGACCAGCTCATGGTATGGAGCACAACGTGGCAGATGAGCTTTAATGTCGACAAATGGTCAGTAATGTACGTAGGGCTCGTGAACCCTTCAACTCCATTGCAGATGAATGGGACAGAATTGGCTCCTGTCACGCAACAACGTGACTTGGGAATCACTATTAAAAACAGACTGCAACACAGTCAGCAAGTTGACAAGAGTGTGAAAATGGCGAGCAGAGTACTAGGATTCATCACCAGAAATTTTGAATACAAGTTCAAGGACATCATCTTTCTCTTGTACAAGGCATTAGTGCGGCCACACTTAGAATTTCCTGTTCAATTCTGGTCGCCACATCTGTGCAAAGATATCGATAACATGGAAAGAGTCCAATGCAGAGCAACAAAATTCATACCTCAGCTGCAAAACAAGCCTTGTGAATGTCACCTAAAGGAACTGGGTCTGATCTCTCGAGCAAACACGACTCAATGGGCAACTAATAGAAACATTCAAGTATTTGAATGGCTTCCACGACGTACCTACAACGGGACTCTTTGAAAGAGATCTCAATGATCGCTTGCGAAACAACGGTCAAAAACGCAAGCATAAAGCTCGAAGAACGACCTTAAATCAGCAGTTCTTTCCGTATTTCATAGTCAGCATTTGGAATAGACTCCCTTCCGACGTTGTTAGTGCGGAATCAGTCCAAGCGTTTAAAAATCGTCTTGACATACATTGGGAGAGAAATCCCCCACAGCTAAGGATTCCTCCTCCAGGAGTCGCACACTCTTAACGGACAAAGCCTCCGAGGCTTCCTTAATCCGTGTTCTTCTCTTCCGTTCCAACTACACTGTCTGACATCTTTAACTCCACATATCAGCGGCTATTGATCGTGATTGCGTGCATTCATGATCGTCTCTTTTGCTGAGATTTTTCTCCTTCAATTTTTTTTTCTTCATTTTTCCCCTACTAACATAATGGCAACAGTTCATAGAGGGCCGGGGCACAAGTTTAAGTGTCTCTTTGAGAATGGGCCTGTTGGTTCTAATCTAATCTGATATAAGGTTCTCTTCTTTCCAGTCATTATGGACGTCTTTTGAGAAATGGCAACAATTCGCTCATAATTATTGTATAGTTTTGATCAGAAATATGCAAATGCGTATATCATTGGGCTTTTATATGATCTGATCGCGTAGAAGATAACATCACTAGGCTGGTATTGACAATTGCGGAAAATATGGAGTTTATGACGACTGAACAAAATTATCGTGGATTTTTTAACATCGTTGATCAAATGGATGCATGGATACGAAGACACTGAGCGTTTTGTTGAAGGTTTTGTTACTGTGAGGAATTTTCGTGGACCGATCCCGGAGGTAGTGCAATACCGGGCCGATCCGCGGCAAAGGTGGTCGTTCGAGGATCGTGAAGCGGTACTAGGTTTTTAGTCTAATTATAGCAACTAGGGTGTACCCCTAGCATAGTCTATAATTCGACATAAGAACAGATACTACACTTTGATCTTAGCCAAAAGGCCGAGAAGCGATACCACCAATTGAAACCACTGGCGGGCGGATCACATCGTCTGAACACATGCATTGCTGTTCCTTGTCTATGGATAACTCAGGAGTTCTGAAGATTAACGCCATGAAAATGTGAAGCAAAAAAATTTTTGAACATTAACATTAAATGCCTGCCCATCAACGCGTTTTTGCATCGAGTACTTCGAATTAGTGCCAGCTTTGTGGTGAATAGTGCGTTCCTTTCCTCAGATAATAATTCAGGGATTGCTCAGAACACCGCACACGTACACGTGGCGCTGCGGCAAACGTTGTGTGTTGTACGGTCAGCGGGTTGCCAGATGGCGCCATACGAAAGCGGTGTTGTATGTAAAGCTGGCATGCGTACCAAATACGAACACCTACCATTGAAACTTTTATCACTATATTTTTCAACTTGAGCTCCCGATATATTATTTTCTACTCTTTAACGATTCGGGGCTTAGTTCTTGGCGTGCACGCTGACGGTCAGCTGGGAACGGTTTCGCATTCCATTTGTACAATTCTCGCTAGCTATCTACTGTGTGCTGAGGAAACCGTAAGCATTCATGGCTATTCCATGCTTAACCCATCAACTACGGCATGCGTATCTTTTATACCATTTCTGGAACTGATATTTCTGTCGTTCGCAGTTGATGATGAGTTAATGCTTATATTGATGACTAGAAATAGTTCGTGTGTGCTAAAATATTATAATAACTGCTAAATAGTTATTTTGTTTCTACACTCTTGTATTTGATTTACTGAATGCAGCTGAACTAATCTAGTACCTACATGATGCAACTGAATACAAGTTGAACAGCATGGCGTTGTCGCTCTTTGAGCAGACCCTTACCTTATCTCCCGCGAACGAAAAACCTCGTATTTTTTTTTATTAAATAAATAAGGGGCTTTTCTTACCTAACATGACCCGATATTTTGAACCTTTGTGTAAATACCTGTTTTTTGGATCTAAGCAATTTTTGCCCAACGTTTCTAACCTGACTTAACCCGGAATAAGGGATTTTTTGGTTCGAGGCACCTATCTAAAAGTTGTGTTAAAATTTGCGAATTCAAAAGAGTTTGTTCCCACCTATCTCTAATATTAATAGCGTTGTTCCTTCGTTCGTTCGTGTGTTACGCTCTTTAATAATAGATATGGGAATCACAGCTCTGATTTTTGCTGGAGGAAGTTCAACCACCGCTGTTTTCTTTCTGCTTGCACTGGAAAAAATTTCAGTCAGTTTCGAAGCAAAGACATGAAGTTCATTTTGCACGTATAACATACCTGCCACATATCAAATTTATTTTTTTTATAAAATTCACGTTGCTGGGATTGCATAACGATCCAAATATGGGGAAATCCTATCGTAGCCATGATACGGTTCAAACGAAGCTGTTCTCAACTGCATCATTCTAAGCTGCACTAGTGTGCCCGCGCTGTCATAATGGCAGCGAATAATTTGTGTTGATCCTTCTTCATTAACCATGCTGTCCTTCATACAATTGCCAATTTTAAAGATCATCCAGAAGAGGGTCCATAGCATCCTAATTACTGAGCATCAAGACTGTTATTTTCTGACATGAAAATAATTCATTACTTTTGCAGTTCAGTTCAGCAACAGTGAAATTGCAGTTCAGTTCAGCAACAGTGAAAAGAATTGATTCCATTTGGTATCATAGATACCCTAGTGTGTCATAGTAGTCCGATAGTTTTTTTTTTTGGTTATTGAAAGATGTTTCGTCAACAATTGCATCAAAGTTCGAAGAATAGCTGATGCAATGAAATCATCTGCGGGAAGAAACTAACAATCAAGTTGCATGAGAGTGCTGATGGAAGCTTCAGATATATTCAGTGCTGCGATTTCAACTTCGGCAATGAAAGAAGTGCAGTTAGACTTGAGGCCGCCCGATACTTTGCCATAGATTCGATGTATGGAGAAGGTCATACTCGCACGAATCAGATAAAGCCTGCGATATCTTCATTTTTGAATTTTAATTGTCCCTAATTAAGATACGTTTGCCATCTTCTTCAACCCGGCCTATTTTCTACCTATCAGTTTTCACTGGAGCTTGAGATTACGACCAGAGCCTCCAACCTGGGCTAATTTCTGCCTGTTTTGTTTAAAGCGTGACAGAAAATGGATAAACAAACAGATATAAATACATGTCGGTCCTTATTATCAGTACTATATAATAATTCCTGTCGTGTTTTTATTTATACCTATATTTATATCTTTCCTGTCACGCTCAATGGGAATAAGATAGGGGAAAATTCAGGTGTCGAAGACGGTATCTAGGATACGGGGGTCGCACTTGGGCGCTCCAGCTGGGACCTGAGCTCGCCTGCACGATCTTGTATCGACATGTTCGGGTGTTGAAGACGGTATCTTGGTTACGGGGGTCACACAATATATACATATATATATCAATTTTTTTAGGCAGAATGCTGAATTTTCATTCAAGAAGCATCTGAAAAGTAATTAGCACAGGAGACAGCGGGAGTTTTCCTTTTCCTGCTAATTTTCTACCGTCATTTATAATGACGGCCCGGGCCACTAGTAGTGTAGATTTTTCAAGTTCAAGTGCGATGTTTAGAGAAATGACGTAAACAAACAAAATACTTTCTGAGACATGAATCATTTTTTTCTTAAATTGGGCTGAGGGTTGTATTATGTTGGCAGGCTGTCGCACATCAACTGCAAAACAGGCACGGATCCCGCAGTAGAATTGAAATCATCATATATCCCAATGAAAATGGAAACGTCAAAAATATGAAAGTCTAAATAATGTTATCTTCAGACAATGAGTAACAGGATTGCGAAGGCGTGTAAATATAGAAGAAAAGCAACGAGAAAAGTACCTCCTAGAAGCGAGATTGCTATATTCGCTTATGCTGTCTTTATATCTCAATGATATACAGGGGCTATAATTTTGCTGGTAAAATATCTGCGAGATCCATCAGTGATGCAGTATCTAGATATATGGTGCATGTACAGGGTGACTTAATTAGGGCGCGCGCACGCCTACGTGAAAGTTGAATTGCAACGCAAATCTGTGTCAGATTGGACATTGCTATGCCACTAAAAAGAATATTTAAGGTATAAGTCGTTTCTGGCAGTTTGTACGTTATAACAAGTAGCAATTTAATGGTCAAGCTTTGGGAATATGTTCCTCCTATTTTTGAGTTAGTTTAAAGTTGCAATGACGCATAGTTGTAGAGCGACTTTCAAGCTCTATTAGTTGCAGTCACGGCAGTGTGACGGCCAAAGCGATAAGTTAAGTGGGTGTGTAATTATTACGATAGTGTGCCCACACTATTAGGGACGGACTTGCTGCGAGTTGGAACACCGACGCACTTCACGTTCTTGGAACAGATGTTTTTGTGCCTATGAAACGTTAAATTTATTAATATACATAGATTGCAAAATGTATGTACAGTTGTGGATTGAAACTCAAAATAATACTAAGAAAGAGTCTAAAGTGAGCACGTGGTCCTCGCTGTAGTGGAATAGCTGCCGCGGCTCGGAGTTTAAGCAGTTTCTTGATGATAATGATATTTGACCAGTCGAAGCTGCATACACAGCAGCGCAAGGGGAAGGATAGGGAGCAACTCTCCACTATAGCCTATATCTACAGGCCAAATGGTAGTTTTCTTCTCAAGCTAACCACAGAATACTGCACGAGCTGTGCCCCTGGCACGGTATGTTGAGCACATCTAGATCACAATATGTGTGTTTTCTTCGTCTGTTTCTTTCTAACTCTATGAAAAAAATGTTTAGCTGGTCTGTATCTTCTGAATTTCACATTCCACTTTTTACCTTGCTCTGAAAATTTTACAGGCGTATCGTTCTAAAATCAATAGCATTTTGTGTCATGCAAACTGCTTTTATATTTTTCTAATGGAACGGTTTTCGCATCAACTCTGTGAAACGGCATCTCTCTTAACGGAAAAAAGTGTCACTATCATCTCCTTAATAACATTAGACATTTTACCGGTGAAACCTTACAGACCAAATGCGAGTTCTCTCTGGTCATGTCAGTATTGAAAGAGACCCCAATTGGACTCTTTGAAAGAGACCCCAATGATCGCTTGCGAAACAACGGTCAAAACTCAAGCATAAAGCTCGAAGAACAACCTTAAGTCAGCAGTTCTTTCCCTATTTCATAGTCAGC
>LQNS02277275.1:7155783-7179646 GCA_001587735.2 Parhyale hawaiensis | reverse complement strand
GTGGTCACCGCCACGCCTGCGGTTAGCTACCAACACCCCTGGTATTTCCTGGGGTAGTTTCCTGCAAAGGGGAAATATCACCTACAAAACTTGGCCAAGGTGAACTTAGCATTTATATTTGTGAACGACAGGGAGGGAAAAAAATATACCCGATTTAAAGGTTATACTTCTGTCTTCACCACTCCGGGGCATTTTTTGTCCCGCTCTCTTTATGATTCTTACTGTTTAAGAAACTGCCGTCTAAATACTATCTCAGTATTCACTGGACTAGTTGAAAGCAGCACAGTGCTATCAATATATTGCCACTAGCCTATTGTTATCTTATCAGCGCCTCATTAAATTATTATTATGTTTTAATAGGCTATCCTCCACGAATGCATTCACCCTCAGTTGCACATTCATTCGGTAAAGCTTTATTGTAACGACGCACCTGATCTTTCCTGCCGGCTTAGTGAGGGCCACGAGGGCAAAGAAGTCCACCAGAATTGAGGGGTCGTAGGTGTTCCTCGCACCCGGTCCCAGCCGCTCCTCCAGCAGCCGTGTGATGTTCTCCAGCGAACCTATCGAGCAAATGGCCACCACGTCTTATTATTATAATGAGTGTTTTACCCCGACAGACGTAGATGTCTCTTATGTAAGTGCACCTCTCAGCTTTGGGTTGTTTAAATACTGTTGCAACTGTTAATAGATCAGATCAATTTAATCAGCGACATTTAATAATTCAAAACTTAATGAATTACAATGTGTACAGCAAGTTATTATATATTGGTGTAACTGCAAGTCATGCCTATATATCCTCTATATAATCGTTATATCAGCAGCCATTCATGTAGCGCCTTTTAAAATCTAGGTCAGTATTACAGTATTAATTCTTCATTGTAGTAATTGTGCGCTGTAAGAAGCATTGATTATGACCAATTAAAAGTTTGTGCTTGCATCTGTAACCGAAAGTACCATTGTTACTGTAGAAAACAGTATATGTAGTTATAGCCGACACAAATTTTATAGCTCCGTTAATTGTCGCTGTTACCTGCACACTGCTCCGTTGACTTACTTGAGCTCGAGTTGAAGTGTTCCTGCAAATGCTGGGAGTCTTTATTGAGTGGGAGCAGTGCTTCTGTCGGCGCGAAGGGCTGGGAGAACTTCTTTATTTGGCCTGATGTCGTGTGTCCCGTGCTTTCCCCTGCTGATCTCTGTTCTTTGAGCACGTTTGTCTTTGTCCTGTGGATGCTTCTGTGGCGCGTGTCATGCAAATGTGGTCCCAATTTGCTGGTAATGTCGCTTGGCGCCTCTGACTTGGGCACCTCGGATTCTTCGGACGCCTGCTCGCCCACGCTGGTCTCTGCGCCGGGCAGCAGCGACCTAAACTTGTAGTAGCGTTGCTTCATCAGCTCCGCCTTGTACGTACGATTAAGTCTTGAGCTCTTGTCACCCCCAAACTCGACTCTGCTGCTGAACGCAAGAGCCCCGGGTGTCGTTTGTCTTTTTCCTAACGGCGTAATTTTGGTTACTCGTCTCAGTAGCCGCCGTCGCTTCTTTATGCCCCGTTCCGTTCCTCGTGCTATGGGCCTCAGTTTACGCTTCCGACGCGTGAATTTTCTCTTTGGTCTTGCATTGTTCTTATGATTACTTGCTGTAGAAGTTAAGGTACCTAAGTTAGATCTCCTGCTCTCCCTTTGTGTTGGTATATTGCTATAGACTTGTCTGTAGACTGTCCTGCCTCGGGCAGTTCTTCGGATGTTCCGCGATGACGGGGCATCTACGGCTGCTCCAACGCTCTCTGCAGCTTCTGAAACGGAGTAAGACAAATTTAATTTATCATCATGTACCTTATGATATTCTGTTGCTTATGTATATATTTATTACTTATATAGTAGTGTGCCTTTTATATTTTGACCACTTTGCTACGGGTCTGATTTTAGCAGCATAAGATATGTGTTATTAGCAAAATCTACCATGGATTGGTCGATAGCGTGTGGTGCTTACAGTCCCCTCAGGATACGAAGAGTGGGCCATATGGTTAGGTTCGTCAAGTTCGCCCGTCGTATGTTATAGGGAGCAGCGACCCCAGGGAGACCCTATAAATTAGGTACCTTAGTCATAGTAAGGTCTTCGGGACGCCTCTTTTTTTTTCATGTCCACTTT
Organism: Parhyale hawaiensis; assembly: GCA_001587735.2. NCBI lineage: Eukaryota > Metazoa > Arthropoda > Malacostraca > Amphipoda > Hyalidae > Parhyale > Parhyale hawaiensis. The sequence continues at coordinate 7,177,501 of LQNS02277275.1, read as the reverse complement.
GCTTCCTTCCCCTCTCAAGCCCTTACTTGTACTTTATTCTGTTCTTCCTCTTCTTTTCCGACTTGACTGTACAGTTTACTTCTGAGTTGGTTTAAAATTGCCAGGACATATAGTTTTACTGTGACATTCTAACATTACAAGTATAGTAGTGACGGCAATGTGACCGCCTGAGCGAAAAGTTGAGTGACAGTAGGTTTTCGTTAGTGTGCACCCGCCATTTAGGGTCGTAAGACGCTGAGTCTCATACATTCAGTATGCCAACCAAGTAAGTACTACGGCAGATGGATGAAACTTCAATAAAAAACGATTTGTAATTTACATACGGATTTCAAACAAAAATATAACTGTTCGCAGTCATGCAAGGAATGTGTTCATCTGTTCATCAGCGACAAACAAAAATTCGTAGCTCATGGCCTACAGCGAGGACGATTATTGTATTTTAGGGCTCCAATATGACCTAATTAAATTTTTAAAAATTACTTATGTTTTCTTGACGTATGTGTCGGCACATGTCTGTTTCTTGCCAATAACAGCAGTCTTTTGTGTCACCATGAGGAGTTTGTTTTGTGTTTTAGGTCGCAGTGTTGATTGAGAAAGCTTTCATTTAAAATTTCATCAGTCGGAGGACCTCCTTGGTAGGAGTGGGCCTTCAAGTATAGTGTGGTCTACGCGCTAGCTACGTCTCAGCACTTCTCAACTTGTGACATCTGGGTTTTTCGCAACTTGCAATGTTATACGTGACATGGAATGCCTGGTAGTAACCCTCCAAGTTCCCTTGTCTGCCGTTGAACGGATAACAAACTAGTCCATAATTTCTTGCGACTTCGATAAACTGTTTCGAGGATCCTTGAAGTTTCCAGTGTCATTATTTGTGTTCCATATCTTTAGCCTATGGCAGTCTTTTTAAAGTGATATTAGGTCGCGTCTTTGATCCGTAACAACACTTTTATTTGGTACTTTGCTAATACTTTAGGGTGGTAAGTTATTGCGGTATCAGAAAATAGCCCGCCTTTTGTTAACTTTCCGTAGATCCTATAGTGAGTTAACAACAGCTTGCACTGACAGATATTGCTTTCGTTCAGGGGGGAAATAGTTGACATACAGCGAGCAACATTGCTGTAACGATGTATCTAGGTGCCTAGTGATTTGACCCTTAGCGTATTCAGTGGTGCTTCCAGAGCCTTGGCGAATTTATGAAAGTGTGGCTGATGCTCTATCCTCCTTGTATCTACGATGTTATCTTCTTATTCAGTTTCTCAGTTTTAGAGAATAATGACGAGTTTATGTCGTGGCATTGTTTCCGGCGTCTGCAGCACTGATAGTATTCACGATCATGTGATCTATTATTTCTAAGCTTTTTCATAGCACTTTGCTATACTAAAGCGAAGTCTTGAGCCGCGAAGAGTGGGTTAAATACAATGTGGAATTGTGTGAACTGCCCCAATAGTACGAGAGTATATGATGAAAGATTTTATCTTAAAGAGAGGCTCAAGTGAAAATCGTCAAAAAATGGAATTTCTTTTGTTCCATATTTTCATTTTAAAACCCCATTAAAAAGCACGAGAAAGTAAAAAAATCATTATCTTGATTGAAATCGCCCTTATGGGAGCCTTGAACGTCCCTGCCCGTCTTGCTTGGCATGATGCCTTCCAAACTTTGGCTGCGCGTATCTCAAAACCAGTTTTTTCTATTTAAGCGGATTGTAGAGAACTCATTTTTTACCCAATCCATTTCAAATTTTGCATGGATACTACTATAAGTAGTTGCTATAAGTTATGATTCGCTTTTTTTGCTATACACGTGTGAGTTTTGTTAACACAGGATAAAGAGCAATATTTCATACGAATAATGAGGATTTAAGAAACAGCGAAACCATAAGTTTGTTTCTAATAGGTTCGAGTACCACCACACCAAATTTCGTGTCTCTATCACAAACATTGACGTCATGGTGACGTTATAATGATAATAATAATATTATTATCGCGGGGATTTCACAACCCAAAGTTTGGATTGGAATATACCATAGCTAACTATTGCAAGTCAAAAGCACGAATATTTCTTTTTTTTTTTGTTAATTTTTTATGTTTGAACTTCAGCCTCGCCCTGAAATTTTCATTGTGTACCAGGTTCCTTCTTGTCATAAAATATCGGCGATTTCTTTTCTCGCTGAGTTACTGCGCTAGTTGAATTGCTAGCAATGGGGGCGTGACGCAACTTTTGTTCCAATTTGATATTTTGCTTCCCTGTATGAGTAGAGAATGCTGTGCCTTCCATTGATCTGCGTAACTTTTTGCTCCTCTAAGAGAGTAGCGTCATTAAATTACTCGTTTACGGGGTGGCTGCTATGTCATGGTCTGTTGCCAGCTGTTCATTCATCCAGTCATTGGTAGCCTGACATTGAATGCCTTGTACCGTCCAGACAATGTCCCTTGCGCATGGGCGTAGATCTCTTTTGTTTACTGCTCAGACTGTGATATTATCTTTCTTTTCTTGTAAACGACATCGTGGAGCGTAGAGAATACAGCTGTGGTTATTTTTGAATTTTTTCGCTTAACGACGCAACGTTATTGGTCGAAAACAGCCAGTTTTTCACCTATTTGTATAAATCGTTGATTTCATATTTCACTAAGTAAGTAAACATCACGGGAAGTCGCTACAATTTTCGAAGAATATCTTTGGTTTTAAGGAGTCGCACAGTCCACCACTCACATTGCAATTGACTTTTACCTTCATAACCGTTACCCATCGTTGCCGAACGCTAATTCACTGCAATGGAACATGCAAGTTTCGGTATGTCATAAGGTCAGCCTCTCTCTTGTTCGCTTTATAATTTGTGTGAGGCATTTTGTCAGCCGTGTCTTTAGTGTCTCGAAGTTTGCACAGTCAGAAACTGCTGAAAGATGATTGATATCATGTGGCTCAAGAGTTAGTGTAGTAATACAGCTATGGTTGGGAATATTTTGCTCCTCCAGTGTTTTTTAAGAGAGGTACAATCCGTATCAATATTATATGCGAAACAGTTATCTTACAGCATTCTAGATTGTTTTTCAAGAGTACTGGGAAATCTCCTACGCCTCATGGCAAAACTGTTGGCGGCGCCCATACAATTGAAATTTTGAAGAAATCTGCAAATCTGCGCAGTTGTAAGCAAATTGCAACCATTCTATGGGCTGACACGCATCCACAGCGCCACTTGATATGCAAAACGCTACAGATTTCAGGCACGATAAGGCGCCTCCTAATGCTGCAAGGCTTATCGCTGATTACGCGGAGAGTGTGCCAAACGTGCTAAAGTAATGCAACAGCCAACCTATGTTCATTTAAATCCTGAAAATCTGTGGGCCATCGCCAGCCAGGATAAGACTTAGCTAAACTTGTGGAAGGCTGAAGAACGATCTTCTCGATACCATTCTGATAACTGCCGATAATGTTTAAACGAATGAAATAAAATTAGTATCGTTTTAGGGCTATAGCAATATTTTTCTCCTATTGAACCATTGTCATTTAAAATACAAGTGTACCCGGTCGCCAAAACGGCAGCGAAGAGTTGGTGATAGTTTTGCATTGACTGTACTTTCTCCACTAGGTAAATAGCTCATGATAGTACACTGCACTGCTAGAGCTAAACTGATAATAAGATATGAGCGCTTTCTGCTTCCATTCTGCTGAGCAGCACAATCATTTCTTCTTTTCACTGGCAAGCAGAAAAGAGTAAATCCTTTACACTCAGTCATGCATCACTCATAAAATAAATTTCACTACCTTAGCCATTAGCTAGGCCTTCGGGACGTCTGTCTTTCGTGCCCACTTTGCTTCCTTCCACTTTCATACTCCTACTGATCTTACTGTTGTCTGTTCTTCCTCTTCTTTCCCNCCTCTTCTTTCCCGACTTGCTGTTCCCATGCGCGTTGATCCTGTGTTAGAACACCTTCGTGCATGGGTTCCCCGTTTTTCTGTCGACATACTATATGTCCCTTCCTTTTCCTCTCTTAGAAGAGCTTAGAACTTATTTAGGGAGGCTTAAATCTTCTTATAATACCTAATAAATTTCATCTACGTATCACTGATACGAAGTATTACTGCAGTCCATTTTTTTTTTTTGTTCGGGCGAAAAGTGCTTCGTCGAAGGGAAAAAAATCTCAACGGAGAAAAACAATTGCTGTAATGAGACCCTTCATTTCTTCGCCCATCTTTGTAGTTCTGCTCTGCATTAAAGAATATAAGAACACTAGAGGGCCCAGCTGTCAAAAATCACGGCAAAAATTTTGTGATTGAGCTTTTTATTGTTCCTGTTCCCAGTATTGGTTTTGCTGTATTATAGGTCTCATCCCTACAGGCCTGATCTTCCATTAGTGAAACTTAAGCTGTGCAACCATGAGTTTTGCGATAGCAAAATATCCCCCCTGCAAGATAAGGCGTGAATATCAGCTTGGAATTGATCAAACATTAAGCTGCACTAAGAAAATATAGTTCAGTCAAGCGAATTCACTAGAAATACGCAGGGCTCACCGTATTGTGGATACCAACTGATTGTTGCACCTCCAGCGTCGAAATTTTGCTGCGATGTAAATTCAATATGGAAAGGCGTCTGCTCAGCGTGAAGATTCAACTACTACGATATCATTCAGCAATGAAAGCGGGGATCCAGAGGCCGGAGATACAGAGCTATATTTGTCACCGGTACTCCGAGCGCTGAAATTGTATGGTATCTCAACTTGTTTTTCAGTACATGAATTTTCTCCTATTAAACTCTTTAACTGCGTGACGGTGAGACGGACCAACATTAGAGCAAGCGAGAGAGGGAGCAAGCAAGCGACCAACAACTGTGTTTACTAGAGGGCCCAGCCGTCAAAAATGACGGCAAAAATGTTGTGATCGAGCTTTTTATTGTTCCGGTTCCCAGTCTAGGTTTTGCTGTATTATAGGTCTCCTCCCTGCAAGCCTGAACTTCCATTAGTGAAATGCAAGCTGTACAACCATCAGTGTTGCGATATCGACACTGCTGAAAGCATCTGTAGGATTATCTTCATTGCTTGGATCACAAACTTAGCAAAGTAAGATGTGCATTCAATTTTGAAATATCATTTCTTTTGTCATCATCTGCAACTTGGTGTATAAGTTCCGCCTCTCGGTGTGCCAGAATGGCTACTATCCCCTATCTTGTCGTATTTACGCCTGTTTTCTCTTAGCATGACAGAAAATGTATAGGCTAAGCTGGCTAACCTACAAATAGTATAGATTAGTGTTTACCGTACTGTTTGACTGAATGAACCTCTATGGCAAATTTAGGTTTCAACTATCAGGACCCGTAGAATTTACACGGTTAATTAATGTTTTCACTTACCCCAGTTTAACCTGAGGTAGCCCTCCTAACTTAACCCACCCCGCCAGGTCTAATGGCCGCCTCTTATCCTGTCTACCGTTACGCAGTCCGGCTACCTTACACCTTGCCTAACCTTTCCTAGTATTTCGTTTTCACCTGTGAATCACTCATTATTTTTCTATCAACAAAGAATTCGCACTTTTGTCTTGATTAAGACATCGAAATACGACTCTTCTATAACGTATTTGCTCACCTTTTCTAAGCTCTGTTTCCGTAACAGTTTACAGATACTTTAGTCTTTCATAATCTTACACGTTTCAATTTTTTATCGGCGTATCGGATTTTTTCACATTTCGGGACCCGTGGATATTGATCACTAGCCCATCATTTTTCTCGTTTGTTTGATGAAATAGCTCTACAGCAAACTACTACAACCCGGCCAGTTTCTTCAGTCCCAGCAGCGCAATTCTCTGTACTCAAGATATTTAATTTCAGAGTTCTCGCCACCTTCCGAAAAGTTAACAGACTTTCACCAGTCAGTTTCTTTAAAACAAGGCGAGAATAAAATTTTACTACAGTTCTGATCAGCATATTAAAATTTGGCACAACGTTTCGGCCCAATACAGTGGTCAGTTTCAGGTTTAAAAATTAAAAATTCGTGATCGATCATATGCAATCGTAAAAAACTATTAATTCTAAGCACATACATTGTAGTAATAATTTTTATAGCCGCCTTATTATTGCACAAAATTACTGGTCCTGAGAAGTTAGTTTGTATCTGGTTACTATTTATCCTATGTATACACAATGTAATAAAATATCTATAGATTGTCTTCTTATTGCACAATATACTCAGGTACTAAGAAGGCGATTTGCACAGGCTACTAGCACACTAACACCGCAACATGAAGTAACTTCTCTCTGTTGCTGCTGGAAACTACATGGCTGTTGCCCAATGGCATGAGTCCCGTCTGGAACTTGGATCTTACGAGCATGTGTACCATAAGCTTTACTTTTTATAGGCTATATTTAAGGCGTCTCTTTGTGGCTACATTCGTGATGGGAATCACTGTCATCATGATCGCCACGATCGCTTGAAAGCGATTGTGAGATGGTGGAGTATTAGGTGCGATATATTACAGACTTATATCTACAATACACTTAGAAGGGAAATAAGAGCTTTATCGCAGAATTGACCACATCTCGACTATTTGGCTATTAATTTCAGTGAAACTTTCACAGAAAGTTAAACTTATGATGCTTATAGTGTCTGTAAATTTTCAAATGACTAATCGTGCTGGTTCTTGAAAAATTATATTTTTTTTGTCAATTTCACTAATTTCACTGAGCGGCGGTAATAGCTTTTTGAATAAAAAAATATTGTTTTATATCACCAAAGGAACAAAAATGAACAACACAAATGAGAAAAAAATTATTAAACAATACATCACTATTCAAAAGTTTACAATGACTGAAAAAAGTCTTATTTGCCAACATGACCCCCATGACGTTTAATTACTTCAATAATCTTTAAATCCATGCAGAAAGTTAGTTTCTTTTTTGCGGAAGGTAGAACTGCCCTTAATTGCTGCTGCAGTAGAAGCATCCCACAAGACAGATTTTGAGTTCTACTGCCTTTCATCTGCATAAATTTCCCTTTTCAGAAGGGCCCCGAAGTTTTCAATTGGATTTAGATCAGGTGAGCACGGTGGTCAAACCATCACTCTCCATGAAACCCCAAAGAGCCCAGAAATGCTGATGTAGTAGGGGCAGAGTGAGGAGGCGCATTATCACACATGAAAATCAAGTTTCGAAGCAGCGAAAGGGGTATGTCATCCAGCCATGGGACCAAAGCGTCGTGTATCATGTCACAATAGGATGTAGATGTAATTTTCACGCCATCGAATACTCTAACCGGACTTACAAGTCGATCTCGATGATACCAGCCCATATCATAACACCACCTCCCTGTTGTCGACGTTTTACGCGTTGCTGACACTCACCTCCAGGTAGCACTGAACCCATACTCCACCCATCAGGTTCATCAAAGGTTGCCCGGGTTTCGTCGGCGAAAAGAACATGATTCATTTTGATCTTCGTTTCGTGTATTTCTCGGCCCATCCCATCCTCAACATTTTATGTCTTTGGGTCGGAGAAGACAATTTCATACGGGATTTGACAAAAGCAATGGAGCGAAGAATGTAATTTCTTGTGGTTTTAGGCATTTCAGAAACCCAGCAGCCGTAAAAATTGATTTACCTGTCTACCCGGGACTTTAACGTAGCTGACGAACCACATTTCTCATGTCTCTATCAGTGACAGTCCGTGTATGTCCAGCATCTGATCGGTTTTTCCGTGGTGAAGGGTCCTTCAAGAATCTTCTCACTGTGTCTATATGGCGTCCTATTTTTCGGGAAATAACATCAGGAGAGCTGCCTTTAGCAGTTTCTTTCATGATAATTTCTTTTTCCTCGTTAGAGCTTTTCCACGTTCCATTTTAGCAGAATATACAAGAAGCTATTATTGTCGTTCACCTCAAAAAAAAAAAAAACAAAAAATACAAAGAGTTCTCAATCAGGAGACACAGCAAATGTAAACAAACTCAAAAGTGTTGCCATAAGATGTCACGATTTCCTCGCAAGTTCATGAAAATATGATCGCACAAAAATGAGATATATGGTTAATTTTGTGCTAAAGCTAGTGTTTCCGTTTTAAGTGTATTATAAACACAGATGTGTATTAATGTGTTTATTTACCTGTTTAGTTATCCACTAGTGAACCCGTGACCCGTCGTGAAAAAATTCACGCAATGATCGATATGTTTGCTCTCTTTTGTGACTTGCCGTTCCACATTTTCCCGCTCACGCTTATTAGCAGCTTTTATTCCCTGTAATCTGTAATCTTTCTGGCTTCAAGTCTTTCTTGTCACTGTGTCGCATAGTCGCTTCATCTCTCTCCATTGGTAGCACGTCTTCGTTCTGGAGACAGTAGTAGTCTCGTTCTTCTTTTACGCTCCCTATCCTCTTTCTTAATTAAACGTGCGTCTTGCAATGTAAAATCTCAAGTAAAACACTGAAATAAACGTTAATGCAACTCGATCCAATCAAGGCCCTCTATTCTAGGGGGCTTATGGGGAACCTTGATCCAGTCAGCTTCTATGGAATATGAGGGCACTGTATCCATGATACTGTCTTCCATACTTAAATATCCGCTTCATTGAAGTGCTGAAATTTTGGCCTCTGGAGCGAAATCTGCTCTCTCAGTAAAAGACAGAAAGCTAAAAGAAAAAACTATTTACAGCCTGTCGTGAGTGCTCCGTTAATAATCTGCCGAATTTGTACGTTGTAACCTGAGAGAAAAAAGTTTTAGAATCGGACTCCAGAAGCTTCATATTTATCGTTCCGATTTCAAAAAGTGTTTCAAGCAAGAAGTGCATTCAGATAAAGGGAAAAAAATCCTACTTTCGCCATCTTTTGCAACCTGGTCATCGATCTCTATGCAAACGTAACTTAATTACAAAATCTGCAACCTGGCCTATTTTTCTCCTATTTCCTTAATTAAGAGCGGACACGAAATAAACACACGAAGCGTTTTATTATATTTTTTAGGATTAGTAAATATATACGGAAATTCTATTTTCACAAGTTTCAATATTATGCAGGTAAAGATTCATTTTATGAGTACGCCTTTAATGAGCTGTCTAAAGAAAAATTTTGGAAAGAAAGACATGAAGAAAAATGCATGAACGCATTTGGAGGGCTAATTTGCCTACCTGTATTACGGTAACACCCGTATGTATAATTAAACCGTTACAGTATTCTCGTATTAGCCCTCCACTTGTTCTGTGGGAAAGTGATATTATTGATGAAGTTGTGTTAATCTTCAATTTTTATTTACGTTCTTCCTGTTGCAAGTACTCGCTGCTCGTGCACTGTTTGTTCTTAAAATGTTTACCTCTAAAAGCTGTGGCCGTCATATTAGCAGAACCTTTCTACACTCTTAACCTTAGAAAGCAAGCAGTTTTACATATAAACTTGCGGATTTATCAGTCGAAGGCTGACCAATTTATTCCTTTAAAATAGGTTAGAAGTATAAAGCGGTTTCAGCTAATTACTTGCAAATTAGTTACGACGTCAACAACATCGTCTACCGCCGCTACCACGTGACCAATGCACCATCTCTGATGCGCTCCTCTTTCATTTTGAAATTTATTCTGTAATGATGCAGTTCACTGAGCATTGCAAATATGTTAGGTTTCACTATTTTTGTCGTAGAATCACGCTCAACTACTTTTCCGTTTACGTTCCCTTGTTCCTGTGCCGCCACATTGAAACTGTTTACATACCGAACTGTTTATACAAAATTGACACCAGAGGGCGACGGAAATTGGGACAAAAATTTCACGTACTTTCCGTTTTTATTGTAATCAAAGCTCTTCGTTCGGAGTAAATCGAAAGATTGCCTATACTAGAGTGTGCGCGCTGTCAAAAATGACCACGCGGAATTTGTGACAACCCTTCTTCACCAATCATATTTCGTTAGTAATACACTTCTGTATAGGATACGCTACAACAGCTAACTCAAATTGCCAACGAGAGATAAATGCTCTTTGTTTCAATTCATCTGAACAACGTACTCCTTACTTTAGATGACATGCTAGAAAATATACATCAGCAGGTAGTGCAGTATCCCTGAATTTAAATTCCAGCCATATATCTCGCCGACGCTACGATACTACTTCAGTACATAGAAATTGAAACTCCATAGAAATTTATTTGTCACAAAAATTCGTAAAAACAGGTATCGTCACAGTTAAAACGTACAAAAGTGACAAATGGTCACTAAAGCATATCCGCTTCTCGGATCTTTCGAATTATTGCCCTCAAGCGAAAACTGCTTCATCAAAGGAAGAACGCCAGCTGAAAAAAATAACTATTGTGTCTACTACACCGTGAAATATCGCTTCTCTTGTGTTTCCTGGATCATCTACTGAATTTGTACTGTCCTTGGTAAACAGAGAGCAAATATAGTTTCAATGTTTCGAGAAAGTAATAAAAATTAGACTATATACGACCGCGGTAAGAGAAGCTATAGATGTATTCATTGTTGGGATTTCAACGTTGGCTTCCATCTTCTACAACCTGGTCTTTTTTTAAGTAATTTCAATGAAGCGAGGCAAGATGACCATATAATCTCCAACCCTGGCAGGTAAACAAACAAATAAACAGATATATAAACTTCGGTCACATGTATATCGCTGTCATTTGTTGTTAGATGATGCTAAATTAATTTATAATTCCCTCCACAGGGGAGGTTGTGTTATTTTGCTGGGGTTTGTCTATTATTCTGTCTGTCTGCTGTCTATTAGAAATGTAACTCGTAACAATGTCACAAGGAACAGATGAATTAATTTTGCTGAGGCCCTGGAAGAAATTCTGAACTCGAACCGTTTTGTAAGTTTCATTCACATACGTTGCTTGGCTACGGTCTGCGCTCTCTAGTAGTGCAGCTCTAGTTTCAGGAAAAATTTGAAACTTCACATCTTTATACTAAGCATGCCGTGTCTGAGAGTAGTGGTTGGTACTCTTGTTGCGGCAAATACTGTACCCCCGGCCCGTGCTCCGACTCCTGGTACTCTTGGAACTCCGACTCCTTAATCTAGTTTATTTAGCCAGACGGTTTACTATACTTTGGTCTTTCTACTAAGCACCAAAAATAAACAGATGGGATCAAGCTCGCTTTTTCTTTGCAGTTCGGGGATATCTTACGCTACTTTGAAGTGTGTAACTTAGAATATGTTTCTTGTCGCAGATTTCAGTTCAGAAGTTGTGTTGCCTGTTTTTCTATTGCGACTCGGACTCCCCTCAAGAACCGCTGATACCGACGCTGCTCTCTACTGCAGTCTCAGTAATGCTTCTTTTCGTTTTCGCTAGACGTCAGGAGTTCTAGCGGCACCATCGCGATACTGCCTCCGTATACTGTACACCACGGAAATTTTTCCTCATGCCCATATACCGCTGTTTTATTATCAATTTTTTGACTGGGTAGTAGCACCCACTGCATGAGGCACAGTTTTGCTAATAAAGATCATTATGGATGAAGTCGCAGCTACGTTCAGTTTGTTCTCTCGTTTGGATGGTTACATTCCACCGATATGGCGTGAATTTATTTCCAATGCCTGCTGACATAATTCTTTGCTTGCTCCGAGCGCCACTCGCAACAGCTGTAGATTAGCACTGGATCTTACGCTCTCGCTCCCATCTCATATTCATTGCACGTTCTGCCACTCAGGCAAATAAACAGTCTTCGCTGAAGTGCATCATTATGTGGTGGGAATTGAAAGCGAACTGTTCATGCATGTCGAGCAGCTACTGTTGGAAGCCGCACACAGGCTCTGGAAGTGTGTATGGTGAGCGTGGGTCTCTGGAGTCTATCAATTGACCACGATGAGGTCAGGCGCAGCCAAAAACTGGTCCGTTCTGAAGAACAAGGTCATTCTTTTAGACCGCACCCTGAGAGCGTGTGTGCTGCACGTGCAGTCTTACCGCTGTATGCCATTTTAGCTCACTCTCCCTTCAGTGGCCCTATTTTATCTGCGTCCCTATATGGCCTGCTGGCTTGGCTTGGAATTGGTCTACCATCTCCTGCTGGTATAGGCAGGCGCTGCTGTCTGGTGCATGCCCTCGGCCTCTGTACTGTAATGGAGGGACTGCTGTAACATCTGCTGGGTATGGACGCGGCTGTCTCGTGCCGTGCTTATGCTGTGCGCAGTAATGAAATCTTCGTTTAGAACACCCTTACCATGGCAGCAATAAATTCTCGTAGTTTATGCATAATTATCTTGCTGTTGCGCTCAGGAGGCCATATTGAGAAAACAGGAAAAGATCCACACAATCCGCTGATGGCCCGAGACAGCTATAAAGAAAGCGTGCCCAGTAAGCACATTAGACGAAGAACCACGTTAGGGGAGGAAGAGGGGCGGTTAGCGGTTAGGGAACACGGTAGCGAGAGAACATTGCGGTCGTGCAAATTGCCGCCCCCTATAATTATATACAGAATCTTAACCCCACACTGCTTGAGCTCCGAACCCTGTTAGCTCGGTGGGTCAGCACATATTCGCCCTCAGGGGTATATTCTGGTAGGCTCTTTCCCTGCCACAATATATTTGGACCTCACGCAACCAAGGGTCCCGAGTGCCTTTTCCGTAGTTGTTGCAGCTGGTCGCAGTTCCTGCTTATGATGTTAGTTTTGTAAAGTTAGGTAGGCTCGCAATAGTACTTCCCCTTCTGTTTCGCGAGGTGGGCGACTGATCGGAGTGGCCGACCTATTCCTACTAGACTTTTACCTTCTTGTTTTTCGTTTCCTTTCCCTGTGCGGCGTAGCTGAACGAAAGCGTTCAGCCGTGCCCGGGGGTTGGAGATGCACAACTTGCGCCTGTTTCCTGTCAGTAGCGCACTGACCACTCAGAGACCTCCTGGCAGAAAAACCGAGACAAAAATCCTTGATAATATAAAACGAGACATACCTCGAGTCCTAGTGGCGCACGAGCCTGTGTTAAAACACAGGAATAGTTCGGCACGATATAGACATTGTGTCCCTGATACGCAAGTTAAGTTTTGTACTACTACTACTACTACTACTCAGCACAAATTCTCTGTAGTAATAATGAACAGAATTTTTTCATTCTCGATTGTAAGCTATTGACACTCTTTCGAGCAAAAATATTTAAGAATTCCATTTCATTCGAGTCACGCGCATGAGTCGCTGCTGGGAATACCCACCAGACGGTGAAGAACTTACACCACCCGTCCATATCCTGTTGAAAGCGTTAATAGCCTGTCGTTTGAACTTTGTCCAGAGAGAGTTGCAATCTACTGGAAAACAACAGGATTTGAGTAGTTCTATCTTCACGTTGAGGGAACAACTATTGAACTGCCTTATAATGTTGATAACTCGTGGGATTAATTCTGTACTGCGCGTTACACGGCGGTACAAGTAGCTTACACAGTTTTGTCCGTCCACCCGTGCTGTTATCGTGTCCCCTGCTTCTAAGCTTCATAGCTTCACTACCACGCGGCTCGAGACGCACCACATCATCAGAATAGTTGGTATCGTAGGTGCTGCGCCCACGTCCATAGCGGCCAACTCCACTTCCGCTAAGCTTAGTAGTGTGAAAGCACCGGGAAAAGTATCAATCAACTCTATCGTACAACACTCCTGATTCTTATGCTAGAACTGCCGCAGACCAACAGGGAGCAAGGGGGTCCTTCGTCTTGAAGCTTTTTAAATGACGTCTATGTGATTGGCATCCAGAAAACACGCGAAAATGCGTGAGCCGTAGCCTATATTAAACCCATATTATAGCGCCCATGGTTCTCGTCTCTGTTCCATGTATCGTTTTAAAGTACTGCAGTGTCTATTGTTGTCTTTACCCGTACTAAACTCTAGTCATGATTTGTGGACATCCGGTGTTATCTCATGTGTGAATCCGGTTTGAGTTTGTTTCAGACGCCAGGCCTGGAGGGGGCGAGTTAATTAATTGTAGAGTTCCAGCAAGTGTGTAGTGACCTGCAAATGTTTGTATAATTTCTTATCTTGTGCGGTTCGAATGGTCATCGCACCTAATGATTTGCAGCACGCGAAGGTTCTGTGATGACCAGTAGGTTTCTATGTACTGACTATTGGTTCCGTTCTTGTTTTGCTTTTCAAATCATATTCAAGGCTGAATTGTTTTTTTCTTCATGCATGTAGTGTTCAGTTTTCACGAAGCTGAACGTTGCGAAGTTTATCTATTTTCCACTCTAAGGACAATGATTGGACTCGCATGAGAAAAAAATAGACTTTTTTCATCATTCCCTTACCACAGTCTTTTCGCATCTCTTCTGTCAACCAAAAGTATAGTTGCTCATTTTCTCTGTATTCGTACAGTGATCGAATGGCGGTGAGGTGCGTCGTCACTTGTAAGTCGGCAAAAGAAAATTATCATCCGGATCTGTTAATCGTTAGTCAGATCTGCGGTGCATGTAGACGGGGGTGTGTACTGCTCCTACCCATTTCTGAAAGGTATATCAAATCGTTGGCGTGCAACCACTTGACAATTTTACTAAGTTCATTATGTGCCAGCTTCGCATCGTCTGGAGCACCGTTTACAAGTTCCATTTTGTTAATATAATGAATTAGATTATATCAGTACTGGACAGTAGACGGACCAAGACGTGCACCCATCCCACAGAGGAGTCCAAACCTCGGTGCTAGATCGCTCTGGGCTCTTTATATTACCATGGCAGAGGAGAGCCGATATCGAGATAGGATATTCCTACTCGAGCCCCGATCCTGGCCGTAGGCCGACTAGCATCACTGCGCGTACAGCCCCGTGGCGGAAACGGTGGTTAAGCTAATGATTTAACGATAATCTTTGCATTACCTTTACAAATACAAGAAAAACGGAACTTCAAGATTTACCCACCCGAACTGTTGCTCCGCCCCCTAACGTTGGACTTCGGTTGTCACACGTTAAGCCACAGAAGCACATTACGTTGCCATGTCTGCATGCTTTCAGTAACATCATGAGTTTTATGATTTTATCGCTTCAGCTACGCGCGAAGTATTTAACGTGAAATAGTAATGGAAGTTCTCTTGGACAATGCAAGTTGCTCAAAAAATATACGTTTTTGCAAAGATTGTAAGTCTCCTAGAGTTTGAATTGGAATATGATAACTTCCCTTCTATATTACACTGTACTTGGATTTACCAACGACTTCCCGCCCCCCCCCCCTCCCGCTACGGAGGCTATGTTTTTTCAAAGTTTCCCCGTCTCTCCCTCCCTATCTATTTAGCTATTGGTCTGTCACCAAGATAACTCAAGAACTTATAAACGGGCGCTTGTGAAATTTAGAGAGATTGTTGGGTATGCTAGGGTGGTATCCCGTCCAATCCCTTTATGTGTGTTTTTTTTTTCTAGTTGCCATAACTGAAAAAGTTAGGAACAAATATTCATTAAAGCTGCAGAAACTTTTATCAATCATACAAAGAACAAATGAACAGCTTTTTATGGTATGTTGGCCCGTTTGTTCCTCTGTTATCAGAACGCAATTCGAAAAGTGATCGACAGATCTCCATGAAATTTACAGGAATTGCCAGGAGTTTTAGGAAGAACCGATGATCAACATTTGGTATCAAAAGGATATTGTGGATTCAGCTCCAACATGAATTTTCAGGTTGCATCGCTTCAATCTGCGGATATCGACGCTTTTGGAGTGGTTCTCTAGGTACTGTTGTTGTAGATACGTACTGCGTCTATATAGGTGCCTACCTAACGGCAAACGAGGGTCACATGCAGCCCAAGGACTTTTTTGTAGACATGTTCTCGTACATGATCCGTAATGATTGTATTTAAAGTGCCAGCTGAATGTGCAAGAGGAAGCGTATTGTTATGCCCGTGTTAACTACCTACCGAGGTTACTTTTATTGCTGGAAAAAGGACATGTAGCTTTTGTTCGCTTAATTTCTCCATGTGCCACATGTGTATGTCTGACCTGTTGGAGTGCCTGCTCTGTACGTACTGTATGCTGTTTATATTTACCTACTCTCTTGGTCTGTTGATTAGTCCTACCTTTTTTGGGAAGTTTGTGGGGAAAATCCAGTATCACTGACCTAGTACATTCACAACTTTTTAGCTCGAGCGGTTGCAGTAAATAAAGTAAGTGCAGCAGATGTTGCCATATGTGCAGGCGTCATCATTCCATGCATTTACTCAAGGTCGGTCCGCAGCACGAGCGTAGCATAGGCCCGAACGAGGTCACGATTGCGCGTTTCTTGGCCTGTCGGCCCATGCTCCGCTGCCTTGTTTCATGTGGCTAGTGTTGGGGGAAGTTCGTCAGCGCGCTACTTCGAGCGAAAGTTTTGCACCTAATCATTTGCAGCACGCGAAGGTAAAGTGCACCGAATTTGCACATGAGGGTCATGGTGCGTAAACCGTGTGCCGTGAAATATGGCTATAGCTACCACATCTTTGTTCTACACGACAGCAACTAAGTTGCGTGTGGAACTCAGTTTTAGGTACATATTTGCACGATGGTACGGTAACTTGTGGCGAATATTTCATTACCTAGAACAGTTTGTCAGCTTTCAAGGGCCCTGCATCAGGACTGGAATTCCTTGGGCAAGCGTAATTTAAGGTGACGCTTTTTTTGCCCTCAGGAGACTTATAGGATTGACCATATATAGTGTTAGGTTCGCCCATCGTATGTTATGGGGAGTCATCTCCAGAGGATTCAACCGATACCTTAACCTCTGGACAGCATTCTGTCGTGCCCGCTTTGCTTCCTTCTATTTTCATACTTCAACTGATCATTGATGATGCCCTCTTGTGTTCTTCATTTCTCCCGACTTGCTGATCCCCTGCGCTGTAATTTCACGTGACAGGTCTCGTGCCGAGGATCAGCGTTTTTCTCGACAATTCGTTTTATAGTCTCTTACTCTTTTGGAGCGTTTGTTGTGACTGGGGAAACTAGTACAGCTTACAGACCAGCAATAAACTTTTTAATCATTTTGAATCTGCACAAAATTTTGATGTCAATAAGCACTTGCAATGTCTATTGAGTGCGTTATGTCTGAACGGTTTGTTGTGACGCAAATTCAGTTGTCGTGATGATGCACATGCAAGGCTCCTGCGTAATTTAGTTCAGTTTCTGTTATGACGTAGGACGAATGAGAGTGAACAGTTGAGGAGAGAGAACCGCAGGATATGAACTGGTAATTACAAGCTCTGCCTCCATCTTTGGTTCTGTTTCAGCTTCGCATTTTCAGCTGTACAATTGTATATATATTTGTATCGAGAAAACTGGCAGAACGCATTGAGACCTGGAAAATTCATTATAGGAGTCTACTGTCATCAATGTACCATAGTTTACCGTAAAGAGCTGTTGCAGCTACCAGCCGACCCAGACCTCTCATTTGGGCCTTGCTCTACACGCTGCAGTGACGGGAAGATCGAGTTATAGAAAACAAAAAATGTGTACCCGCTGACTCGACTGTGTATCGCGATAGTTACCTGCAGTATTGTTTACGGTTTTACCTACTGATCTTTGCATTTTCCACAGTTTTTTGCGCTAATTACGAATTTTTAGCTTAATTAACCCACTTATGCCCAGCGTTCTATATATAGTCCACCTTGAAAATCCTGATTTCTGAGTAAACTTATGAGAGAAAATGTCTGGTTTTCACAGAGATGGCGGAAGAGATGTTGAAAACTGTACCACCAGTACCGCATGTGCCAAAGGAAAATGAGGTTTTGTGCAGCTCTGAACCTATATTACGAAATTTCAGTTTTTCTGATTAGGCTATGGCATCACGATCTATGCGCATTTATTAGATACTGCTCTATAATTCAGAGCTGCCATTTTTATATCATCTGAGGGGCAAAGGTCCACTCTAATTCTAACAATATTCAAACTTTTGAGAAAGATTTAGTTGCGCCTGAGATATGTGTTCCAAAAATGGTGTCCTATACAGTATATATATATATATAGGACGCTAGGCATTAGGGGTACATTATAGCTACGCATGTACGGTAAAACTCTATGAGCCTGAAGCAATTATAGCCATATATTACATTTATATATGTTTTATATCATGTTAGTATAATTGGATAGATATAATTGTAAGCATCATATCAAGTTTTCGTATCTCTTGGGGAGAAAAACCACATAGTTTCGAACAAGTTTTCACTGGCTTTTACATGTTGCAGATAACAGTAAACTATAGACGAACGATAAATTTACTAAAATGAGGGTGAGTTACTAAAGTGTCAGTTGTGTCGTAGCTATTGCTATCTTATGGCATGGCTTATGTGCTGTATCTCGTTTTGGTATAACTTTGAGCAGAAAACTATTGGGCACCAACGTTTGGCTTATAATGACATATTTTGCCGGCTTGTGAATGCACCGGTCATATAGTGCACGTATGATATTTGCTCATCAGTAGGTAGCAATACTGACTGCTTCGAAGTCAGAACTAGGAAATGCGCTTTCAATCTCAAAAACCGGATAGAACTATCGCCTCGTGGCGTAAAACCATTATCCGCGCTAACGGAGGGGAGATGGGAGGAGACGGAGGGGGAAAGGAGTCACAAATTCAACGCCGTCATTTGTTATGGCCCGCTAACTCCAGATTATTTACATTTTCACTTCTCAGTGAAGCCATGTGCACCTGACTGCCAAACAACAAGTGTGGTGATGGCTCAACTCCTTCTGCTTCTTTTTGGGTGGAAAGACAGAGAGGCAGGCTAACAAAAATAAAGTTGATTGATAAATACAAACTTCACGGTCCAGATGTAGAGCTCTGCAGTGTTGATGAGTCAATGTTGGAGTACTTTGGCTAGTATGGATGAAACAAGTTTATCCGTGGGAAACGTATTCGCTTTAAGCTCAAGCATTAGTGTGCTGCAATTGTTTTTTTTTTATATATCTAGTGTGGTTTAAACCATATCGAGAGAAGTTAGGCAACAATAGAGTAGCTGAACATGGTCTTTGAAGTATCATAAATGTAATCTTTGGAGATACTGTGACAAACATTGGTAAACAGAATTTTCATTTGTGTTTTGACTTCTCCAGTAGCACGAAAGTAATATTATACTTAATGCAATAAATAGAGGCAACAGTAATGTCCGGAAAAATAGACTTGAAAACTGTCTACTTACATACACAGATAACTTGAAAAAATAAAAATGAGCGCTCAAGTGCGGTGGGAGGAGAACCAATGCAGGATGCTTCAAGACATTCCCGAGAAGAAAACTTAACTCTCAAACATCCTAATGTTGTCAAGATGTGCAATCAGAACGTGGATGTTGACAGATTAAACTAGAATGTATGGAATTGGAGTAAGAGGATAGAAATGGTACTCCCGTCTAATTACATGTTGCAATGAAGTGGACGTGAATAGGTAATGCTTGGCAGCTATATTGAATGTCGGATTGTGTGAACACACTAGATTTGTTATCGTTTAGAATGGCAATGGTGTGAGTAAAGTAAAGCTAGAGAGATGCAAAAATCTGCCACAGCGAGGAGAAAGACGTACAGAAAGGGTCAGAAATAAGATTCGATGAAACTGCTCGCTGGGTGATACCTTGACAACAACAAACTTGGCTGGCAAAATATCATCAAAAAATCACTATAAGATGTGTTAAGTGTGATACAGGAGTGCAGTTTTTATTTTAAATTATCATATACAGGGAACCGTATGCGTTGGTAAAGGAGACGGACACTGTCAGTGTCACACCTACTAAATGCACCCGTAGTGCCCATTGTCCTACATGTAGGACGTCTTCAAAAGTTACTTATTTTTGTGATTTTTAGCACATGAACGTGGTTCACAACTTTATATGTCTAATTTATCCCATTTATTAAGTTTTTATTGGCCTGGGCATCTGGGCCTGGCCAGTTGATCTTGTACTGCCCACAGATGACGTTAGCATCGCCTCTATTTCACGTCATCCGACTTTGAGTTAGGAAACATCCACCTTTTATATTTAGCGTTTCTAAGTTACTTCTAATGGCAAACAGGAGAAGATTATATCAACATACGAGGAAGTATGTCTAGCTGCAACATTTTAACGCACACTTGCCTTAGTTGTTCACTTCGCTTTTCACGACCAGCCGGTTGGTTATAATGGCGAAATCAGCCGGTCGCGATGCCGACAGATTGAGCGGCATCGACTGTAGAAGCAGACCACGAATGTATTTTATAATTGGTTAACCTCACGGATATCTGTGTTAGGCTCAGTAATATTCATTCACCCCTCGTAGAAACCACGCAGTAATGAATTCAAGAACAACAGCTCCAGCAACAATGAAAGTTACGCACTGAGCTATTACATTCGATCTTCAACTATAGTGAGTCTATTCGGAAACCTACAGCGATATTTACGCAAAAAAAAAAAAAGAGTCGGGTAAGAAACCTTTTCTGATAGTTATTAAAAGCTTCGGATTGACATTAATCACCATCAATTCGCACAAAAGGTCACCCGGTTCCTACAAGTTTCATACATTTATTGCTATGAAAAATTACTGGTAACAATTATCTGAAATTGAATAATATCAAAATTAGTATGAAAATATTATTTGAATACAGTGTTCTAACAATAAATATAAGGTGGAAGATTTCAAAGCAAAATTACACAGTATACAGACCTTGAATGGAGAAAAATAGTAAACCGTGTCAATAAGTTTCAACCTGCAATATTCACACTCCTGCTCGATCACTGTTCTCTTATTACAGCTATTTTCAAAATTCTTATTTTTGTATGGGAGAGAACAGGTGAACATATGACTTTGTAATTGCCTTTCATTCTAACCTCGTGCACATGATTTTATGAACAATTGTGTTTTATTGCACCGTGGTAACAAGTATGCTCATGACAGTACCTAGATTTACATCACCGTTAGCCACAAACACTAGCAGTCCGTATATACAATCTTTTAATGTTCGGTTTAGTTTAGGTGCCTTCATCCTATGTATATGCTATGGGGCCAGGCAACCTCACGGGGCCCGTATAGGTAACCTCAGCCACAGCTAGGCTTTCGGGACGTCTCTCTTTCGTGTCCACTTTGCTTCTTTCCCGATTTGACACTCCTACTCTGCTCATGCTTTATTCTGTTCTTCCTCTTCTTTCCCGACTTGCTGTTTCCATGCGCGTTGATCCTGTGTGGGAACACCCTCGTGTATGGGTTCTTCGTTTCTCTTGACATACTATATGTCCCTTGCTCTTTCCTCTCTGATATCGTTCCGCTCGGAAACTGAGGCTTAAATTTCCTAACTGTAACTAACTTTAATGTTCGGTGCACAACGTTTGTAACGACCGAATACGAGTCATCTATATTTGTACCTAATATAAAAGGAAGTGCACCTTGGTGTACACACATGGCAGACGGATTGTATGCGTCGGTTTTGAGTCATCATTTTATCCTTCATCACAATTGAACAACATTGTGCCTCGTAATGCCGGTGTGCGCGCAATTTCAAGTAATTTTCTTTCTGGGATCAATTGACACTTTCAAGGCACTTATTTCTCAACTCCGCTGTTCTCGATGAAAGTTCAAATCAACTCAAAAACTCCTCGTTCGCTGGTGCCCGTGCTTGAAAGCCTGCAGTATTCTCGCGCCAGCAGCGGCACTCTCATTTGCGTGGCGTGTTCTTGACTTGCATCAAGTTGTGCTGGAGTGTTAGTGGCTCATTTGCGTGCTGTAGACAAAATTATCTCCATTGTTCGTCATATTTATTGCCTATTAAAAAAGTACCTTGAAATCAACCTCGTTTCTTCTTACGCTGTCTCCTGGTCATACATTGCTCAGCCTCATGTTTGCAGTTCTTTTTATGTAGTGGAGTTCATTAAGCGTT
>LQNS02277275.1:7121967-7135240 GCA_001587735.2 Parhyale hawaiensis | reverse complement strand
TTTTTATATTAATAACAGCTTGTTCAATTTTTTTGAAGATCCGTTCATAACTTTTTGAGTTATACTGTTAACAAACGTTATGACAAATATGAGTCAAACATACAAACGAAGTAACCGATCTGCACCAAAATTTGATCATTTATGTCTTTTACCATTACTAACAACTCCTATAAATTTCATAAAGATTCATTTATTATTTTTTGAGTTATTGTGCTAACAAGCATTAAATTAAAAACAGTGACGAACGAACGAACGCACCATTACCAAAATTTGGTCATCTACTTTTAGTTATATACCTAACAACTCCTGTTAATTTCATCAAAATCCATTCATAACTTTTTGAGTAATGGCATCGAGAAAAATGACGCAGACAAACAAACAAACAGATGGACATATCTTCACCAAAAGTTAATCACCTGTTCCTCCTAACATACTTAACAATCCCTGTAAATTTCATCCAAATCAGTTCATAACTTTTTGAGTTATCTTGGTGACAGACAGACAGACAAAGATACAAACAGCCAGACAGACAAACACGACGAAAACATAACCTCCTTGGCGGAGGTAATTAGATTATATCAGTACTGGACAGTAGACAGCCCAAGACGTGCACCCATCCCACAGAGGAGTCAAAACCTCGGTGCTAGATCGCTCTGGACTCTTTACATTACCATGGCAGAGGAGAGCCGATATCGAGATAGGATATTCCTACTCGAGCCTCGATCCTGGCCGTAGGCCGACTAGCATCACTGCGCGGACAACCCCTTGGCGGAAACGGTGGTTAAACTAGTGATTTAACGATAATAAACTTTGCATTACCTTTATAAATACAAGAAAAACGGAACTTCAAGATTTACCCACCCGAACTGTTGCTCCGCCTCCTAACGTTGGACTTCGGTTGTCACACGTTAAGCCACAGAAGCACATTACGTTGCCATGTCTGCATGCTTTCAGTAACATCATGAATTTTATGATTTTATTGCTTCTGCTACGCGCGAAGTATTTAACGTGAAATACTAATGGAAGTTCTCTTGGACAATGCAAGTTGCTAAAAAATTAAACGTTTTTTCAAAGATTGGATTGTAAGACTCCTAGAGTTTGAATTGAAATATGATAGCTTCCTTTTTTTATTTACACTGTACATGGATTTGCCAACGACCCCCCCCCCCCGCTACGGAGACTATGTTTTTGTCAGAGTTTCCCCTTCTCTCCCACTCTATCTTTCTAGCTATTAGTCTGTCACCAAGATAAACTCAAGAACTTATAAACGGGAATTTGTGAAATTTAGAGAGATTGCTGGGTATGCTAGGGTGGTATCCCGTCCAATCCCTTTTCGTGTCTTTTTTCTAGGTCCCATAACTGAAAAAGTTAAGAACGAATTTTCATTAACGCTGCAGAAACTTTTACTAATCATACGGGGAACAAATGAACAGCTTTTATTGGTATGTTGGCGCGTTTGCTGCTCTGTTGTCAGAACGCAATTCGAAAAGTACCGTAATCGACAGATCTCCGTGAAATTTACAGGAACTGGCAGGAGTTTTAGGAAAAACCGATGATCAAATTTTGGTATCAAAAGGATATGGTGGATTGAGCGCCAACATGAATTTTCAGGTTTTGCATCGCTTCAATCTGCGGATGTCTACGCTTTTGGAGTGGTTCTCTAGGTACTGTTGCTGTAGATATACTGCCTCTAATATGGGTACCTACCTAGCTGCAACCGAGGGTCGCATATGCAGCCTAAGGACTATTTTTTTCGTAGACATTTTCTCTTACACGTTCCGTAATGATTGTATTTAATATACCAGCTGAATGTGCAGGAGGAAGCGTATTGTTATGTTCGTGTTAACTACTTACCGAGGTTACTTTTAATGCAGGAAAAAGGATATGTAGCTTTTGTTCGCTTAATTTCTCCATGTGGCACATGGGTATGTCTGACCTGTTGGAGTGCCTGCTCTGTACGTACTGTATGCTGTTTATATGTACCTACTGTCATGATCTGTTGAGCAGTCCTACCTTTTTTGTGAAGTTCGTGGTGGGGAAAACCCAGTATCACTGACCTAGTACATTCACAACTTTTTAGCTCGTGCGGTTGCGATAAATAAAGTAAGTGCAGCAGATGTTACCATATGTGCAGGCGTCATCATTCCATGCATTTGCTCAAGGTCGGTCCGCAGCACGAGCGTAGCATAGGCCCGAACGAGGTCACGATTGCGCGTTTCTTGGCCTGTCGGCCCATGCTCCGCTGCCTTGTTTCATGTGGCTAGTGTTGGGGGGAAGTTCGTCAGCGCGCTACTTCGAGCGAAAGTTTTGCACCTAATCATTTGCAGCACGCGAAGGTAAAGTGCACCGAATTTGCACATGAGGGTCATGGTGCGTAAACCGTGTGCCGTGCAATATGGCTATAGCTACCACATCTTTGTTCTACATCACAGCAACTAAGTTGCGTGTGGAACTCAGTTTTAGGTACCTACATATTTGCACGATGGTACAGGCAACTTATTAGGGCGAATATTTCATTACTTAGAACAGTTTGTCAGCTTTCGAGGGCCCTGCATCAGGACTGGAATTCCTTGGGCAAGCGTAATTTTAGGTGACGCTTTTTTTTTTGCCCTCAGGAGACTTAGAATTGACCATAGTGTTAGGTTCGCTCATCGTATGTTATGGGGAGTCTCATCTCCAGAGGATTCAACCGATCCTTAACCTCTGGACATCATTCTGTGGTGCCCGCTTCGCTTTCTTCTATTTTCATACTTCAACTGATCACTGATGATGCCCCATTGTGTTCTTTCTTTTTCCTGACTTGCTGCTCCCCTGCGCTGTAATTTCACGTGACAACAGTCTCGTGCCGAGGATCAGCGTTTTTCTCGACATTTGTATTACAGGTCTCTTACTCTTTTGGAGCGTTTGTTGTGACTCGGGAAACTTGTACAGCTTACAGACAAGCAATAAACTTTTTAATCATTTTGAATCTGCACAAAATTTTGATGTCAATAAGCACTTGCAATGTCTAATGAGTGCGTTATGTCTGAACGGTTTGTTGTGACGCAAATTCAGTTGTGACGATACACATGCAAGGCTCCTGCGTAATTTAGTTCAATTTCTCTTATGACGTAGGACGAATTAGAGTGAACAGTTGAGGAGAGAGAACCACAGGATATGAACTGGTAATTACAAGCTCTTCCTCCATCCTTGGTTCGGTTTCAGCTTCGCATTTTCAGCCGTATAAGTGTATATATATTTGTATTGAAAAAGCTGGCAAAACGCATTGAGACCTGGAAAATTCATTATAGCAGTCATGCTGTCATCAATGTACCATAGTTTACCGTAAAAAGAAGCTTTTGCAGCTACCAGCTGACCCAGACCTCTCATTTAGGCATTGCTCTACACGCTGCAGCGACGGGAAGATCGAGTTATAAAAAATATAAAATGTGTACCCGCAGACTCGACTGTGTATCGCAATATTTACCTGCAGTGTTGTTTACGGTTTTACCTACTGATCATTGCATTTTCCACAGTTTTTTGCGCTAATTACGAATTGTTAGCTTAATTAACCCACTTATGCCCAGCGTTCTATATATAGTCCACCTTGAAAATCCTGATTTCTGAGTAAACTTACGGGAGAAAATGTCTGGTTTTCACAGAGATGGCGGAAGAGATGTTGAAAACTGTACCACCAGTACCGCATGTGCTAAAGAAAAATGAGGTTTTGTGCAGCTCTGAACATATATCACGAAATTTCTGTTTTTCTGATTAGGCCATGGCATCAAGATCTATGCGCATTTATTAGATACTGCTCTATAATTTAGAGCTGTCATTTTTATATCATCTAAGGGGCAAAGGTCCACTCCAATTCTAACAATATTCAAACTTTTGAAAAACATTTAGTTGCGTCTGAGATATATGTTCCACAAATGGTGTCCTATATAAGTAGGACGCTAGGCATGAAGCATTTATAGACATACTAGTGGCCCGGGCCGTCATTATGAATGACGGTAGAAAATTATAACCTCAGGAAAACCCCGCTGTCTCCTGTGCTTATTACTGTTCAGAGGCTTCTTTGATGAAAATTCAGCATTCTGCCTAAAAAATTAGATATATATACATAGTATGAAGCGTAGGTAAGTGACATCTCCCGTGGCAACTCAAAACAATGAACATGTCCAGACACGATCATGCAGGCGAGCTCAGGTCCCTCAGCTTAAGCGCCCAAGTGCGACCCCCGTATCCAAGATACCTACAGCCTTCGGCACCTGAACATGTCCAGACACGATCATGCAGGCGAGCTCAGGTCCCTCAGCTAGAGCGCCCAAGTGCGACCCCCGCATCCAAGATACCGTCTTCGGCGCCTAAATTTTCTCCTATCTTATTTCCATAGAGCGTGACAGGAAAGATATAAATATTGTTATAAATAAATAAGTAAAAACACGATGTGAATTATTATATAGCACTGAGGTTACCCTTACACATTTTTATATCATGTTAATATGATTGGATAGATATAATTACTGTATAAGCATAATATCAAGTTCTTGTATCTCTTGGGGAGAAAAACAACCTAGTTTCGAACAAGTTTTCGCTTGCTTTTACATTTTGCAGATAACAGTAAACTATACACGAACGATAATTTGCTATAATGAGGGTGAGTTACTAAAGTGTCAGTTGTTTCGTAGCTATTGCTACCTTATGACATGGCATATGTGCTGTATCTCGTTTTGGTATAACTTTGAGCAGAAAACCATTGGGCACCAACGTTCGGCTTATAATGACATATTTTGCCGGCTTATGAATGTACCGAGGTCATATAGTGCAGGTATGATATTTTCTCATCAGTAGGTAGCAATACTGACTGCTTCGAAGTCAGAACAAGGAAATGCGCTTTCAATCTCAAAAACAGGATAGAACTATCGCCTCGTGGCGTGAAACCATTACCCGCGCTAGAGAAGGGGGGGGGGGGTAGGAGAGGGAGGGGGAAAGGACTCACAAATACAACGCCGTCGTTTGTTATGGCCCGCTATCTCCAAATTTTTGACATTTTTCACTTGTCAGTGAACCCATGTGCACCTCACTGTCAAACAACAAGTGTGGTGATGCGTGGCTCAATTCCTTCTGCTTCTTTTTGGGTGGAAAGACAGAGAGGCAGGCTAACAAAAAATAAAGTTGATTGATAAATACAAAATTCAAACTTCACGCCCCAGATGTAGAGCTCTGCAGTGTTGATGAGTCAATGTTGGAGTACTTTGGCTAGTACGGATGAAACGAGTTTATCCGTGGGAAACCAAGCTCAAGCATTAGTGTGCTGCAATTGTTTTTTTGCTATCTAGTGTGGTTTGAACCATATCAAGAGAAGTTAGGCAACAATAGAGTAGCCGAACATGGAAGTTCTTTGACGTATCATAACTGTAACCTTTGGAGATAGTGTGACAAACATAGGTAAACAGAATTTTCATTTGTATTTCGACTTCTCCAGTAGCACAAAAATAATATTATACCTAATGCAACAAATAGAGACAACTTTAACTGTCCGGAAAAATAGACTTGAAAACTGTCCACTTGCATACACAGATAACTTGAGAAAATAAAAATAAGCGCTCAAGTGCGGTGGGAGGAGAACCAATGCAGGATGCTTCAAGACATTCCCGAGAAGAGAAGAAAATTTAACTATCAAACATCCTAATGTTGTCAAGATGTGCAATCAGAACGTGGATTTTAACAGATTAAACCAGAATGTATGGAAGTATGGAATTGGAGTAAGAGGATAGAAATGGTACTCCCGTCTAATTACATGTTGCAATGAAGTGGACGTGAAGAGCTAATGCTTGGCAGCTATATTGAATGTCAGATTGTGTGAACACTAGATTTGTTATCGTTTAGAAGGGCGATGGTGCAAGTAAAGCTAGAGAGATGCAAAAATCTGCCACAGCGAGGAAAAAGATGTACACAAAGGGTCAGAAATAAGATTCGATGAAACTGCTCACTGGGTGATACCTTGACAACAACATAGGTACTTGAATGGCAAAATGTCATCAAAAAGTCACTATAAGATGTGACAAGTGTGATACAGGAGTGCAGTTTTATTTTAAATTATCATATACTGGGAATCGTATGCGTTGGTATAGGAGACGGACACTGTCAGTGTCACCCCTACTAAATACACCCGTAATGCCCATTGGCCTACATGTAGGACGGCTTCAAAAGTTACTTATTATTGTAATTTTTAGGAAATGAACGCGGTTCACAACCTTTATATGTCTAATTTATCCCAAATATAAAGTTTGTTAAAAAATAATGAGATATTTTTGGCCTGGGCATATGGGCCTGGCCTGTTGATCTCATGCTGCCCCACAGGTGACGTTAGCATCGCCTCTATTTCACTTCATCCGACTTTGAGTTAGGAAACGTCCACCTTTTAAATTTAGCGTTTGTCAGTTACTTCTAATGGCGAACAGGAGAAGATTATAACAACATACGAGGCAGTGTGCCTAGTAGCAACATTCAACGCACACTTGCCTTAGTTGTTCACTTCGCTTTTCACGACCAGCCGGTTGGTTATAATGGCGAAATCAGCCGGTCGCGATGCCGACAGATTGGGCGGCATCGACTGTAGAAGCAGACCACGAAGGTATTTCATAATTGGTTAACTCACGGATATCTGTGTGAGGCTCAGTAATATTCATTCACCCCTCGTAGAAACCACGCAGTAATGAATTCAAGAAGAACAGCTCCAGCAACAATGAAAGTTACGCACTGAGCTATTACATTCGATCTTCAACTGGTGAGTCTATTCGGGAACCTACAGCGATAATTACGCAAAAAAAAAAGAGTCGGGTAAGAAACCTTTTCTGGTAGTTATTAAAAGCTTCGGATTGACATTAATCACCATCAATTCGCAGAAAGGTCACTCGGTTCTTACAAGTTTCATACATTTATTGCCATGAAAAATTACTGGTAACAATTATCTGAAAGTGAATCATATCAAAATTAGTATGAAAATATTATTTGAATACAGTGTTCTAACAATAAATATAAGGTGGAAGATTTCAAAGCAAAATTACACAGTATACAGACCTTGAATGGACAAAAATAGTAAACCGTGTCAATTTTGAACCTGCAATATTCACACTTCTGCTCGATCACTGCTCTCTTATTACAGCGATTTTCAAAATTCTGATTTTTGCATTGGAGAGAACAGGTGAAAATATGAATTTGTAATTGACTTTCATTCTAACCTCGTGCGCATGATTTTATGAACAACATTTGTGTTTTATTGCACCGTGGTAACACATATGCTCATGACAGTACCTAGATTTACATCACCGTTAGCCACAAACACTAGCAGTCCGTATATACAATCTTTTAATGTTCGGTTTAGTTTAGGTGCGTCCATCCTATGTATATGCTATGGGGCCAGGCAACCTCAGGGGGCCCGTATAGGTTACCTCAGCCATTAGCTATGCTTTTGGGACGTCTCTCTTTCGTGTCCACTTTGCTTCTTTCCCGATTTGACACTCCTACTTGCTCATGCTTTATTCTGTTCTTCCTCTTCTTTCCCGACTTGCTGTTTCCATGCGCGTTGATCCTGTGTGGGAACACCCTCGTGTATGGGTTCCCCGTTTCTTTTGACATACTATATGTCCCTTGCTCTTTCCTCTGTGATATCGTTCCGCTCGGAAACGGAGGCTTAAATTTCCTAACTATAACTAACTTTAATGTTCGGTGCACAACGTTTGTAACGACCGAATACGAGTCATCTATATTTGTACCTAATATTAAAGGAAGTGCGCTTTGGTGTACACACATGGCAGACGGAATGTATGCGTCGGTTTTGAGTCGTCATTTTATCCTTCATCACAATTGAACAACATTGCGCATCGTAATGCCGGTGTGCGCGCCATTTCAAGTAATTCTCTTTCTGGGACCAATTGACACTTTCAGGGCACTTATTTCTCAACTCCGCTGTTCTCGATGAAAGTTCAAGTCGACTCAAAAACTTCTCGTTCGCTGCTGCCCGTGCTTGAAAGCCTGCAGTATTCTCGCGCCAGCAGCGGCACTCTCTCATTTGCGTGGCGTGTTCTTGACTTGCGTAAAGTAGTGCTGGAGTGCTAGTGGCTCATTTGCGTGCTGTAGACACAAATTATCTCCATTGTTCGTCATATTTATTGCCTATTAAAAAAGTACCTTGAAATCAACCTCGTTTCTTCTTACGCTGTCTCCTGGTCATACATTGCTCAGCCTCATGTTTGCAGTTCTTTTTATGTAGTGGAGTTCATTAAGCGTTTAGAGCGTGTCGTACATAAACGCCCGCAGACAAGCCGTAACTCCTTGGTGCCAGCTTGTAAATATCTCGCGTTACTTACTTACTTGGCCTCATATGATGATGCTGCAACCGTCAAGAAGCTTATTCGATTTTCATTTTGTAGCGCCTGCCGTAGCTGCTTGTTCTATACTTTTAACGATCATGAGTTTCGGTTAGTTTACACGGAATATTTCGAAATACTGCGCCTCCATGCTTCAAAAACCCATCTGTCTGCTTCAATGTTGGCTCTACAGTATAGCAGTGTTGTGATCTGGTGGCCACTATATACGCTTCACGCCTGGATTCCCTACTGTTTGTCTCTTGATTTATCCATTCTTACGTTAATTGAACATCCTTCATTATGTGTCGCATGGCCTATCTGCTGTGCTCTCGTCTATTTTTTCCACAAAAACGCGCAATGTTCTAAAAGCGAAAAAGACATGGTAGGGCAGTGGGCAGGAATTCTATACAGGTCAATTCAAAGTTGCCGTTTGGCATCGGCTTATCAAGTCATCTGTGATATCATAATAATAGAATTTCAAGTCATTTGCAATACTATCAGGTGTGGTCGATCTAATTATGGCCTACATGAACCGTAAAATGTGCCCAAAAATAATTACGAGGGAGCTTTGCGGACACGCTTCAAGTGCAGAATTATGAACAGTTATTGTTGTTTGAAACTTTTTATTCTTCAGAGCCCACAGAAATTTCCGGACTGGCCTAAGGAAAAAATACCAGGTAGCAGTGGTATACGGATGTGATTACCGAATAGCTACTCTGCCCAGTTTCTACGACTGGGGTGACATTATGGAATAACTAGGGAATTATGCTGCGATTACCACATGACAGCCTTGTGCTCTTTTTTACGACCGCCGGGGCCTTATAGAATAACATATTGCAGAGCTTCCTGCTCTCGTTGAGGCGGGGTTGTCGTCCCACAGTCCATAATGTCTTACACTGTCGTCATCACCTTGATCCTGTTCGGAGAGTTGCCACCACCACTGCCTGCTGCTGCTGCTGCGGAAGACCACGCCCTTGGTCCGGCCTGCATCCCTAGGCTGCCGATACATTCTCTAACGTCGCCCCTCCATGCGTCATATCTTGACCTTACAGTAAAAACACCGAGAAAAACATGCCTGAATTATCTAATTCCAATGATACTCGCTGCCCCGCTCTCTATATTGTTGGAATTATGGAGCCACACTCCCGTTATTGTAGCTTAATGAAGTTGTGAGCATCGGAACATTTCATACGGCTGTTTTGTTACGCGTCTCGGGCTGTTGCAGTGTCGACGTGGAATACTTCCGTGGAGTTCTGATTCTAGCGCTGCGCCATGTGCTAGAGACGCTAAATACATTACCCATGACACAATGCTTGGCCTCCTCAGAAGCTACGGTATTCGACGATTTTGCTCCTCGGGCGACCGAGGATGATTCTGCTATAGTGCTGTCTCAGTTCACTGTATGCGTTTAAGCTTTCCAGCAAATTCTGTTTTGAGAAGTAGTTTTTTAACAAGTTCATGTCCGGATCATTTGATGCAAGGGGGCCATTGTCCGCTGGCCCGTGCAGCACGCTTCGTCCAGTCCAGTTATATGACATTTTGAGCGTAATAATACTGAAGTGAAAGCCCGGTGAGGTTTTTCCCCAGCCATAGCCCTCACTGCCGGTAGTAGCCAAAGGGTGTGTTCTGCTAATGACCACGTGCTCGACATTCTCTTGTCGCTGCAATGCGTGTCTGGCTATTAATTTTATGGCCACAAGAACATACGATGTGACGACCTCTATTGAATTCTTCAGGTACCTATCGACTTCAAATCTGCCCTTATAACATTTTCCTTGTAATAATTTGTTAGGTGCCATCTGATGTAGCCTTTACTTCGGTCCATTACATTATGATGGTGGTTGAGTAACGTCAGGCTCTTAACTCTACGTATAACGCCTCGTGCCCAATTCAGGGACGGCTTTTCAAACAACGCGGTTGGTGCGAGAAACCACAGTTTTATTTCGACGTTGGACGATTACGAGCCGCTGCTGCTTGCTTGCCTCTTGAATTATTTTGAGACTGTACCCGAAATTAGTATTGAAATTGCCCTCGATGGCCAGTGTTTGTACTTGGAATTAGTTTGGGGCTGTCTTAGCGTGTTGCCTTTCTTTGCTCCTAGATCTGCCGCAGTGTTTGCATGCCTCTGATCTGAAGCTGCCCAGTGCTACACGCCATGCCTCGCTGACTTGACTCTCATTCGTATACTTTTGCCATGCTTTAGAAATTCGGCCTTGCATTGTTGGTAGAGTGGATTTGCATATTACGTTGTAGGGCGATGCTTGGTGTGCGAGCTGTGTAGTTCCTCATTGTAGCTGAGGAACAGAGCGTGCAGCTTTTTTTTTAAGCATGGCTGCTGCTGCTGGCGAAGAACTTGCTTTGGTTTAGCGTATTTGCATACTATTTTGAGCTCCAGCGTGTTATATCCATTTGCTTATGTTTTTGTGATCTCCTCAGGGGGCATAGGATGGGTCATAGGCCACAAGGTTAGTTTACTTAGGTTTCCCTATTCTACGTTTTGGGAAGTGGCGCCCCAGGAGGTCACCATAGTTACCTAAGCCTAAAAGACGTCTTGTTTTTCCTGCCTACTTTGCTTCCTCCAACTGTCATACTGCAACTGATAGCTGCTTTCTTCTGTTTTTCTTCTACTGCTTTCCTGACTTACTGTTCCTATAAATGGCGGCTTTGACCCTGTGTGGGACAACCCTCGTTCATTGGTTCCATTTTGCTATTGATATCCTATCTGTCCCTTCTTTCTTCCTCTGTGAGATCACCGTTGTAGTGAAAACGGAGGCTTAATGTATTCAGTATAATTTACAGTTCCAAATTAAAGCGACTTGAAGATAATTGTTTAAAGGGTGAAAAATCGGGTAGAAAAGCGTTTCCAGAAGTTGTACTTTTGGGGTACGTAAATTTACATATAAGTCTACGGCACAACTAAAATAATTGACTTTCGACTATGTTATCCGCTTCACATGATGTACTTTGGTTACAAATACCTAATATGTATCAATCTCCCTATTGAGCAAAGTATAACTTATGAAATGTATTTGAACGTCGTTATTGTTGCTCCTAGTTGCTGGCTGCCCTCTTCCGTCCAACGAACTTAGTATTACAATGGTATTAGCGCGGAGACGCCTATTTCTTGACCGGCTTGTGTAGGTAGGTACTTCACTGTTCCTTGAGCTCATTATAGCTTTCTTCCTATGGCTCCCGTGTGTCCCTGCCGTGTCATTTCTTTCGACTAAATTCTTATTGAAGTATCACTATCGCGATTATCACTCAGTATTATCCACTGCCTCGTGGATAATTAATGCGCAGTATTTTGTTTCAGCATACAATCTTACGTCATGTTGGTAACGTTACTGTAGTCGAAGGAAAGACTTTGCAAGTTCATGGTAGCTTATACGCGTTTTCTTATATTTTTTACTTTTGAAAATCGGGATTGATATTTTGTTTACCTGTTAGTCAACAACTCATCTTCGACTTCAGGTAATATTAAACTAACTGTTGGTTCGCGTTAACTCATGCCAGGTGGATAGAACTCGTGTTGTCTGCAGAGTTGACGCAAAGAGTTTTATTTCTATATTTCGTTTTTGTTTTAATTACTAAGTGTTTTTTAGAGAAACGGTGAAGGCCACAAGCACCGCTCCGACTACACCCATTCTTCGCGTCAAGTTACAGCTGGACTTGCTATCGAATTCTTTAAAATTAGGCAACGAGGTACCGGTGAAAGTCGGGCGGTCTTTTTAGGCCGATTATGCTGGGGTTTACGCCCTGGTCCTCTGTTTTTCAGCAGCGTTTTTGTGTCGCTGTGGTAATGGTCGTAGAGCTGACGATAGCGATAAAATGCCTACTTCACTTTATAGGCCTCTTCGCCTGACACACCTTCCCTTTCTAGCGGAAACTTATGCAGAACTTTCGTTCTTGTGGTTAGTCTATGCAATAAAGGTAGGGATTCTATCGGTAAGTGGAAGCTCGATTTTTGGAACGTACTTGGCATTGGAGGACGGTCTATGCCGTCAAGAACGTGCGCAGTTGAGGGGACGTATCGTGAAGAAAAGCTTTGTGGCAACGATGAATTTATTACTCATTGGAAATGCATTTCTGCATTTATTTTGTCAATATTGCTGATTTCGGATATCACACGCCGAGGAAAATATTTTTCAAATTCTAAACTAATTTCACTTTGATAAGAAAACACGACAGCTAGGCTGGTACTCCAGCACTAACCCTAACGACTACACTGTGCTACATATAGCTTCTACTCGTAGCAGCTCGCTCGCGCGCTTGTTGGAACAGTGCGTGTGCCTACTGTAGGTATGTCGTTTGTTTCCTAACGAAACGAATTGAGCTGAGTCTTGACCACGAGTAGGCTACAGAGCCACTAAGTACTCGCTTGTTGCGCTTTACACATTGTGTTCGAAATGCTGCTGAGAAATTTTTCCAATAACATATTTATATTTCAAAGTTTGGTCCCGTACTCCTTAGGAGGGATATAGGATGGGCCATAGGGTTAGGTTAGTTTAGGTTCAATCTTCCTATCATATGGGGAGCAGCGCCCCCAGCGGGACCCTGTAGGATACCTTAGCAATTAGCTAGGCCTTCGGGACGTTTGTCTTTCGTGCTTGCTTTGCTTCCTTCCCATCTCATGCTCCGACTGATCTTTCTTCCTGCTGTTCTTCCTTTTCTTTCCCGACTTGCTGTTTCCATGCGCGTTGTTCCTGTGTGCGAGCACCTTCGTGCATGGGTTCCCCGTTTCTATCGGCATACTATATGTCCCTTGCTCTTTCCTCTGTGATATCGTTCTGCTCCCCTCCGGGGGCATAGGATGGGCCATAGGCCATAGGGTTAGGTAAGTTAGGTTCGCCCATCCTATGTTATGGGGAGTAGCGCCCCCAGGGGGTTTGTGTAGGTTACCTTAGCCATTAGCTAGGCCT
>LQNS02277275.1:7104364-7121947 GCA_001587735.2 Parhyale hawaiensis | reverse complement strand
CATGGGTTCCACGTATCTATCGTCACACTATGTGTCCCTTGCTTCTTCCTCTGTTAGATCGCCTTTGCTGTGGAGACGGAGACTTAAACTACTCAATATAATAATAATAATAATAATATCGTTCTGCTCGGAAACGGAGGCTTAAACTTTCCGACTACCTATAACTATCATTTCATCTGGATAATGTTAAATTTTTATTCAGTACCTACTCATGGAGACATAACAATATTGAAATGCTACATTTTATGTAGGCAGTTGCAATATTGCGGTGCATGACGTGAGGGTAAGCGTCAAAACATTGATAAATAGGATGTTTTGAATGTTCGGTAAATTCATGAATCAATGAATTTATAAGTCATAGACGTCAAAAATGCCTGATCTTAAAAATATTGATGTTTAACTTAGTATTGAATCAGTATTGGTGCTGAATACTGCACGCAGCTGTTTTGGGAGTAGCTAAAATTCGTTAGGCTACGTTAACAGAACCAGTTGTTAGCTTCTATCCTTATAAAATGTTGCATCATTGGGCATAAAACATATTAATGTATGGTTCGTAATTGTCAAATATACCGTTCCCCAATATAGGTAATTGTAGGAAACTGCTACCGTTATTTCCTGCAAGTTTTGATTGCGACGCATCGGACGCGGCGCAACAAAACGTGTGGGAGATTGAATTGATAAATTGAACCTCCTTGCTGAAAATGACCCTCGCGCCACTATAGCGGCCCTTCTGAAGCGACAAGGATAAAGCCTACCGTGGAGTTTCCCTTCTTATCGTATTCTAAACTTTTTGACCGGGCCTCTGTTGGTTCTGACGGCAGTCTCTCTATTTATCCCCGATATTCATATTTTTTTTTATTTTTCATGCATTTTGCACATGTCTGGTAATTGATGTAGAAGCGCAGAGTGGTTATCAGAATCAACCAAATTTACTACGCGTCTAATGTGAAAGACTTCTGATACTCTTCGGTGTAGGATTCAAGAAAAAGGCAAACCCATGTAAGCTCGCCGAGGATTGGTGTGTGTGTGTGTGTGTAGGGAAGTGTGTTTCTCTACGATACTGAGGTACTTTTATCGTAAAGGTTTGCCGGCAAGTAGTATTTTGTATTGGGAGATTTACACTTCTGTATATTCCGACCCTTTTCCTTGGATACATATGACATACATAATAGTGCGTTCGAGACTTACGTAGAAAACAATTATTTTCTAAGAACTCTCAGTTTTTCTAGAATCATAGCGCATTTTTGTCCGCGGTGTATGGCAACACTTGTTCCCGATGCGCATGTAAAGTTTTGAGCAATCTGCGTCAAGTAAACATAGGCATCCTATTGTTCGATTTGGTCCCTAATTCGCCCTTCTGTCTAACCTGAAAGTCAGTTATAGTTTATTGTTTGAATTTGATGGGAGATGGAAAAAGAAACATGCAGCTATTTTAGTGAAGCACAACAGTATTATAAAATGTAAAGCGTAACTATGCTATCGTGGCATATGTAGCATTCTCCATGACCGCTGTGATTAGAGATGAAGGAAATGACCCTTCGGTGCGTTGAAGGTTTAGAACGTTTGGATCCAATGATATATCACTGGCTGCTATCAGAATTGAGTGGAAGATCTTTCTTGGACGTGTACTGCCTTCCGCAAGAGCCTTTCATTCGGATTGAAATCGGGAGAGCAGGTTGGCCATTGCATAGTTTTGTCTCTTGTAGGCTAGCACAGAAACTTTTGGGATAATAGTGGTACCGGTAACTGGTTAGCCGTGCAGCCATCGGGCCCATTGACGGTCGCTAGATACTCGGTGTAGAAATGGTGCCTTCATATTATCTGCTGCCCCATTCAGCCTCTCATGTGAATACCATTCAAAGCGGTTGGAACCTCCTCCTGTTCACATCAAGAATGCCAGCGCTTTCAGATTCCTGCTTGCCCATCTATACAGGGTTACCATGGACTTCTGTTTTTATACGGTAAATACGTCGACTCTATACGGGTAATGACATCCAAACATTCAATTTGTCAGACGCCATTGCAGTGAGCGGGGTTACCATCAGGTTTCTTCAGAGTACGGTAATCGCTGCCAAGTGTGGTTTAATATACCCTCATTGCCCGCGTAGATGAAGTAGTATGAAGCTCTTGAGTCATTTCGTAAGTTTCAGGCGTCTCTCACGCAACTTCGTAACCCGTATCCTGCGTATAAAGTGGCTCGATAAATTAGGTGTGAAACCATATACAGTGGCTACTTACATGTTTACGTATGCTTAGATTGCTTTAAAACATCATCTGAACATGCGCAGCGGTATGGCTATCCTGCTTGCGCAAGCTTTGAATTATGCGTGAAACTATTTTGGGTGTTAGCGATAGAACTGTTTTTTCCTATGGTCTTGAGTCCCATATATTTTTTCATTTTTGCTTCGTGAGTCCCCAAATCTGTAACATTAAAAAAACAGCATTCCGATTAGTTGCCTGGCTGTCTATATATTAGCTGTTGACACAACTAAAATAAAAGTGGCGAGGCGCCCGGAATTTTCATCAGCGACTATCTTGCTGCTAGATGTTGTATTTTGTAGAGCTTTGGCTAATGTCGTTCTTTGCATACTTGGTATGTGCTAGAGCTACACGATCCCTTTCCAGTTCACTGCTGTTCAAGTTAGTGCGGCCGCATCGTTGAAGATCTGGCATGTCCCGCGCCCTTGTCCCCCTAATAGACTGGCACAATCATAAATCGCACGCCGAGGGCCTGCCTCTAGTTATTGATACCGCCCGCAACTTGGCTCCTATGTACAGTAGGAGTTTCATGATGTACTTATGTACTGGTACACGTTTGGGGCAGTTAGCTACATTATATTGTTTGATGTACGCTTAGCGTATTTTTTTGACGGTCTGACTTTTGTATAACGCGCATTTGTCGTTAATAAAATCGTTATCACAGGAAGGTTGCCCTCAATATGGATCGGGTCAATAAAGTGACGCATTAAAGACAGAATGCTCTATGATTTATTAAGCAACTTGAGCTATAAGTACAAATTTTTCTTAGTAGTAGTGCTACAGAAAAGATTAAGCAAGGTTTGGAAAAATAATGTGATTCAAACATGGAGTTCAAGTTTAGAAAGAATAAAAGAAAGATATTTTAAGATTTTTACTATAGGTATATGGTAATCAGTAACATGTTGTTAATTGTAAATAAAACACAAAAGAAAATTCACAGGCCATAAGAAAAGTCACACTCTCATAAATTCACTACGTGTGTATACCTACTATGCCAATAAAAAATTGGACAATAGTACAATTATCAAGAACTTGCCAGGTAAAAGTTTTGGAGCTATGCAACTTTGCGCGTAAATTAAACGATCCATATAACAGGAAAGACGCAACGACGACCGCATCTGTTTATAACTAGTCAAATGCAGCCCTGACTGGCTTGTGTAAAAGTTTCCGGCCGAAATTACCTATAACTCTGGCAGCAGCAGGCAGTGACATATAGCACATCTACCGAGTCTAGTGTTGTTCTAAGATGTACCCTACGTACGCTAGTGTTGTTGGTGAGCCCTGAACGTCGCTCATTGGTAGGTATATTGTTGACTCTCATGGGAGTAAGTCAGGTACGGTAGCTTTTCGCGCAACATAATACCTACCGTACCTTGGAGGAATGGCTAGTAACATACAGTACCGTACGAAGCGTGCAGTTAATTCTTCAACCACTTATTAATCAAACACCGAGACCGCTTTTAATTTGCGAATCCAAGATACTTTCAACTTCAAGGAGTTGCTTTTGTACGTGTAGAGAACTGGCAGTGTGTAACATACAACTACTTTTCTCGTCAAGATACATATAAATGCCTGTTTAAAAAAAATGTCTAAATGTATCACTTCACTGTGTAGACAGCTTTTCTGCCCTCGCAATTCTCGTGATATAGATAAAAGTGTATGAAGCAGCTGTAAAATCCGTGCGACAGCTGAATTACTTAATGGTTCCATCATTTTGGTGCGCTCAATAGTTATAGTTACTGCTCTGGCAACATGAGTACGGAAGCTCGTCAGTTTCTGAAGTACCTAGCCAGTGATCACAAATTTTACTGCAGAGGGTGGTGCTACGCTGCTGCTCTCGTAACACCAGACGAGTATAAGACCCATTTCCTGTAACATCGAGTGATCACACACCACATGTACTGCTACCGAGAGGGTGGTGCAGCGGCCGCACCCTGTACAACATTGATGAGCATTGCGTCACTTGCCCAGCCCAGGCACTTCCTCTAACAGTCCTCTATCTTGTACATCCGCCGTCAGAGCCCAGGGAAGTTCATGCACCAGCTCTCCTTTTAACGGCCTTGAACTTATGGAATCTTGTTTCGTTCATACTTTACTGAACAGTTTTACTCCTCAGCTGAGCTAGTTTTTGGTCGTAAATATGTGTGTGTGGAGCGCCATGATGTCGCGCGTATCGCGTTTTTGAATCATCGCGCTCATCCAGTCTTGAGGGACTTATTATTAGGTGGATGAGCTTGCAGTACCACGGGTGGCATTTTGCCCTCCCTCTCTGTCTTCGCTCCAGTTTCCGTAAGGCTGGATTATGATTTAGAACATCCATGGAGTCATTACAGTGGCTGAGGGCAGGTGGTGCTGTTATCAATTCTGGCATTCCGTTCCTGTGCGTTCGAGTGCATGAGAGACTTCTTTGGAATGGCGCGCGCGTCCAGTGTTGGACGACTCGCACTTCCTATTCTAGTCCAGTTGCTACTTATACTGATGAGCACACCCACTGCATGGTGTGTTTAGCATGTTAGGTGCTGCATGGTGTGGTACTGCGAGTTGAGCTTTGCGCAATTGTTTTCTGCATGGCATGGCTCGCCTCACACCTCGTGCTGCAATAAATTAAGTCCCTCCTGAGTATCTTGGGCGCATTCTACCGACTGGAACATGAGCCTTCACTTCACGATATGTGTATTGGTTGAGAATAGTCGTAGCTTGGCTTTTTAAGAATACCTGGTTGTGGTGTACCTTAAGAGTCAACATCTAAAATTAGTTTAAGCGCATTTTCCTCACGTTTAATTCGAGATACAACGTAAGGTTTAATTTCGTAATCCTTTTGAAGCTCTGAAACTTCAAACTTAGTCAGATGCATGAAGACGATATACAATGATATTAAATACTATGAGAATATTTAATTATAATCTCGTGATGCAATTGGAGTTTTTTTCTTAAGTGCCCCCGGCAGGTTCCCGTCGGAAGCCTTGTACGAAGGCACGAAGTTTTTCTAAGCGATGCTTTGTCCCATTCCCGCTGAACGGATTGCTTCATGCAGATTATCGATGCCTTTATGGGAAGAAGCGCATGTATTATTTTGGAATTTTTAGTACCTAGCTTGATGATTTCCGGATTTGACATTACTGCGTGGTGGAGCATAAGAATGGCTTCGTTCGAACAGTTTTTTAAGGTAACGCTGAATTATATACAAACGAACTGTACCCGTGCATCCTTCACGGTTTCGCAGGGCCTTTCTGGCAGACCTGTGGAACCTTCACATTTTATCATGGCCACTCCACACTTGCTTTACTACACTGAGACATGATGTGCGATACTTTAAGACCAGCTTCCCTGCTAATTTTCCTTAAGCTGTACCGTCTAACTGGGCCCGTGGAACTCCCACGGTAGCGAACAACGATACAAGCTCCAATACGTTTGCGCAGAGGAGCTCAGCAGGTGCTTAATGACGAGCAATCACTAATCAGGCAATGCCCAGCTGCGAAGGACTGCTGACCCTCGCTGTATCATACTCAGCGTCCGTTAGCGTGACACGCATCGCAGTTTCGTAGGTAGGTAGGAAGGAACGCCCTCAGGAGTACCTACCTATATTCTGGCGGGCCCTATCCCTGCCACAATTTGTCTGGGCCTCACGAACCTAAGGGTCCCAAGTGCCTTTTCCGCAGGGGATGTTGTATCTTGCCGCAGTTCCTGCTGACGAGGTTAGTTTTGCAAAGTTAGGTTGGTTCTCCATTTTTCCCTTTCCGTTGCTCGAGGTGGGCTGTCAACCGAGATAGCCGACCTAGTTCGGAGGACTTCTCTACTCTCTCTCGTGTGGAAGGCCTCAAATGGGGCCGTTCACTCGAGTGTCTTTTTCTATTCTTTGCGCTTTTTGCCCCCCAGTAGTAGCACACTGAGCCAGCCGAGTTTTTCCGGCAGGAATGCAGAGATAAATTATTCCTACGGGTGAAAAGTGTTATATTTCTTTCAGTTGAGCTTCACTCATGAATCGCCTCGCTGCGTCTGGGGTGCGAATATATATTAATAAATAATATTAATATATAGATACATCTGAATTGAGTTAGTAAAGAGCAGTAATTTCTATCTTCTGAAGCAATTGCATAAACAAAAAAAAACTTACACGATTTTTTTTTACATTTACCGTAAAAAGGTCTGGAGGACATTGTGCGCATGCACCCAGTAGGATATATACAGTGTATGATCTTGGTGAAGGTTCGATTTGCGAGTTACTTTTTGCCACTTTTGTACCTGAATTAAACATCTTTTTTGTTATGAAGAACTCTTTGTATACCATCCATAAAGGTGTACAGTAGGAAGAATGGGATTTAGAGGTGCGTTGTCTCACTGAAGTGCGTACTGCATGACAATGTCGTATATTGTAAGACAGTTTTCGCGGGAATTGTATTAATTATTTTTGCCCGAGTCTCTGTAAATTACAAATAAAACGCCGATGTTACGTATTCTTAATCTTTCTTAAGACTGCTGTGCTAGAAAGTAAGTTTAGGTTTTGCCGGCTATATCACTCTCAGCAAGACTCTGACTGCATTATGATATTGCAAGTGAAGACATTTTCATTTGCATTCTTTTACCGTCGTTCATGCGACTTGCAAATGAGGATGTCTACTGTAAATGCATTAATCATCCGCAGTTGGTTGTGCGCCCTGTACAGGTACTGCATTCATCGCTCTATATGGCTGCCGCGGCCTGCATTATGCGAGCGATTATTAGGGGTTCATAAATCAGCGTTTTTATACCCTCATGACTGCAGAGTCTGGGTATTGATGTACCGTAGCTACTACATCAACGACAGAGAAATTGCACGTTCGACTATACTGTTCATTCTATTTTCTGATCTGTTGTTTGTCAAATAAGTACTAAGCTTTTCTAAAAGAGGAAAAGAAAGAAACATATGTCGATAGTCACGGGGAACCCATGCACGAAGGTGTTCCCACACAGGATCAACGCGCATGGGAACAGTTAGTTGAGAAAGAAGAGGGAGGACAGGCGAAAGAATATCAGACGGAGAATGAAGTCGGAAGGAAGCAAAGTGGACACAGAAGACAAAAGTCCCGAAGGCCTAGCTAACGGCTAAGGTAAAACAGTCCAGATTGCTGTTTGATATCTCTTCTCCGTTTGCTTTTCTTCGACAGAGCTGCATCATTTACCGAATTCTTTGTAAGTGGCCCAACTCATAAACGAATGAAAATGCGCAGAAATTCACAAGAATTTTTGCAGTGAAATTTGTGGCTATTTCTGCATCTGCACGTCTTCGTATTTATGACACCCAGTCACATTCATATTGAAGGAGTTATGAAAGTCTTCTGGTTGTTTTTTTTTTTTTAATTTTTTTTTCTAGTCGGTAGCCAGGATACGATTCTTGTGTACTTTCTAAGCTCTGTTGCTGAATTTTTTGAAATTTTGTTCTCCTGAAGATGGGTTGACTTTCAGAACTATTTCCCTATTAAGAAGTTCGTAGACTGGAAATTTAACCTTCGTACTAAATAACCTGCAGCCCCGTGAAATTTCAAGA
The DNA here is from genome assembly GCA_001587735.2 of Parhyale hawaiensis. Classification (NCBI taxonomy): domain Eukaryota; kingdom Metazoa; phylum Arthropoda; class Malacostraca; order Amphipoda; family Hyalidae; genus Parhyale; species Parhyale hawaiensis. The sequence goes on along the minus strand of LQNS02277275.1, from coordinate 7,114,164 downwards.
CTGGAAAGCTGGAATGAGAAGAGCTACAAAACGCAAAAGATAGGGGAAATTCTAGAGAGCCAAGCTCTGTTTTCGACATCTGAGACCCGTATCATCTGTGTTCATACGAAGCGCAAAAATAATAACGCGCGAAAATATGAAGCGCTCATCATTGTTGGTGGCCAGGCTCAAGTTGTTCACCTCTGCCGTCGATGAACAAAACCAAGAAGCGCTAAAGAAGACAGCTATGGTTAAACTTCGTTCCAGCGAAAATCAGAGCTCCTTAGAAATTGAATTTTTCCCTATCTTATGTTGAAAAGCGTTACGTGCAGAGACACGGACGGACAGACGTACGTACGGACGGACGGATGGAGCCTAAAACAAAATTATAATATAGACTAGTGTGCCCGCGCTGTCATAAATGACAGCGAATAATTTGTGTTGATCAGTTGATCTTTCTTCATTAACCATGTTTTCCTTTATACAAGTGCCAATTTTAAAGATCGTCCAGATGAGGGTTCACGGCATCTTAATTACCCTAATTACTGAGCATCAAGACTCTTATTTTCTGACATGAAAATAATTCATTATTTTTGCAGTCAGTTCAGCAACACTGAAAATAATTGATTCGATTTAGTATCATACATACCCTAGTGTCTCATATTTGTATTAAAATTTTTTTGGTTATTGAAAAATGTTTCGTCGACAATTGCATCAAAGCTTGAAGAATAGCTGATGCAATTAAATCATATGTGGGAAGAAACTAAGACTCAAGATGCATGAGAGTGCTGATGGAAGCTTCAGATATATTCAGTGCTGCGATTTCAACTTCAGCAATGCAAGAAGTGCAGTTAGACTTGAGGCCGCCCGATACTTTGCCATAGATTCGATGTATGAAGAAGGTAATACTCGCACAAATCGGACTAAGCCTGCGATATCTTCATTTTTGAAGTTCAACTGTCCCTAATTAAGATACGTTTGCCATCTTCTGCAACCCGGCCTTTTTTCTACTTATCAGTTTTCAATGGAGCTTGAGAGTACGACCAGAGCCTCCAGCCTGGGCTAATTTCCGCCTGTTTTGTTAAAACGTGACAGAAAATGGATAAAGAAACATAAAAAACACATCGATCTTTATTATATTGTAGATTGTAGTTGAAACTAGTGTCTTATGATATCAGTAAGCATCTGTATATTTCACCTCGTACTTTGAAGTACCGGTACTGTTACGGTACGTTAGTGGTACGTGGATATTGCCCAACGGAACACTTTGTCCGTTCCAAGATAATAGGCAAGTACCGTAGTTATTATGCAGTGACTCAGATTTTCAAGAACACTAGGCGAATTTTTATGCAGTATGTCGGTACTAATGCTCATACGCATATGAAGTTTTGCAGGAATATGCGCATTAGTACCCCTCAGGTGGCATAGAATGGGCCATAGGCCAAGGTTAGTTTAGGTTCGTCCATCCTATGCTATTGGGCCAGGCAACCTCAGGGGGCCCGTGTAGGTTACCTGAGCCAATAGCTAGGCCTTCGGGACGTCTGTCTTTCGTGCCCACTTTACTTCTTTCCCCATTTCATACTCCTACTTGCTCATGCTTTATTCTGTTCTTCTTCTTCTTTCCCGACTTGCTGTTCCCATGCGCGTTGATACTGTGTGGGAACACCTTCGTGCATGGGTTCCCCGTTTCTCTCGGCATACTATATGTCCCTTTGCTCTTTCCTTTGTGATATCGTTCTGCTCGGAAACGGAGGCTTAAACTTCTTAACTATAACTAACTATGCGCATTAGTATGCAAGCGGCAGCTGTAGGTTTGATTTGACGCCTAATCATCGTGTCATTTGAAGTGTAAGTTGAATCCCAAAAGTCATTTGAGGGGGACTAAAAAATTACAATTTTGCAAGGGGTTCATATATAGTAATTTACCTAGTTTGGAAATATTTAACTTGGCTAATTAACTTACTCATGTCCGTGTTCTATCCGTGACGTGTCGTCCTCTCATGCAGTGCTTCATTGTCCGTAAAAAATATATCGTTACTTTGAATTGTAGCTCTCAGAGTTGGATCAGGCGCCGTGACGTGAAAATTAATATCGTTGCCGCCGATGTTTTTCAGTTTTCACGGACGTGATTTGACTCTTATAATAATGAATGACGAACTTCTCATTGACCTGGTGCGCAGCTATCCAGTTCTATGCCAATTATCTAATCCAAAATGTACGGGCAGCAGTTGCAAACAGGAGATATGGAAGAAAATAGGAGAAGATATGAAAGTCGATGGTAAGCAAACGTTAAATTTGTTTGAAGTACGTAGTTATCAAGACCACACGTTCGTTCGTTTAATTGGTCGTGGACCCATACTCGTGTCTTCGCATTCTGCTCCGCCTCTTCCTCGTCCAGAATTATGACAATCATTGTCAAGTCCGCGTCTGCAAACGTTGCCATCTCGAGACTCACTGATCATCCAGTACGGTTGCTCCACGCATATCTGTGAATAGACGCCACTGAAGCGACACAGATATCACTGATACTGATGTGTGTGTACAAACCCTAAGCATATCGGCAGTTATCACCGTGCTTCGTGCTAGTGTCATGATTGATGATGCTACGCATATATTAAAATCAAAGATATACCTATGTATCTATTTATAAAAACTTATAATCGCTCCTCTCGAATGGAAGTTCAGCCATCGTGCTACATATTTTATTGACCAGAGTTTTCTCTTTAACCTTGGTGTAATGCAGGAAATATCAAAATGTTTCGCTTAGCCGAAGAGTTCTTCCTTGCAGGGAATATGAGCTTGTCTCCGGCGCTGTTGAAAGCATGAAGTTTAAGTTCCTAGGATGGCCCTATTTGGATCAGGCGTTTCCGACTTAAACAGTATAATATCAGGTTGGGCTGACGTTTCCAGAGCTGAAACTCTTCGGTGAGTCTTTCTGAGGAAAGGACGGGTATTGGACAGGTCCACTCTAGGGTGGAGCCAAAATTTCTTGAGTCTCTGCGTTGTCCAAAGGGTGTTTTTCAGTCTTAGAAGATGACTGTGGCAGCGGTTGCTGCTGCCGCTCTGCTGCTTGTATTTCAGTAGGTCGGTATATTTGTGCCGTTTTGGAGACTTGACGTCCGTCTCCACTCATGTGCACTCTGTTATACTGCAGAAGAAACTGAACAATCGACGTCCTTGTTTAAATCTACCCCTCCAAGTTGGTGAGCCAGCCTAATAATATTGGGAAGTCATTGAACATCTTACGAAAAATTCGGTAAGCTCACAGCACTGTGAAGAATTTTGCCATTAACCTTAATATGTTTCCTTTTACCAATATATGGCATTAAAATATTGAAAATCGGTGTTGCCATTAAACTAGAAATTGACTGAAGTTGGTAGCAACCATCTTGAGACGTGTAAGTAGATCTTTGAAAGCGCTGGTGTTCCTTTAGTGCCCAAATGGACGCGGTGCCTTCTCTTGGGAATTTGTGAAATGTGGGTAGGTACAGAGAGGTTCAACTCCTTTGGAAGAATCTTTGCAGGATGAGACGAGTTTGTAGCAGAAAATATATATAAAGTTGACTTTTCAGCACGTGCTCGTCATCGATCAGTAGCTACCAATCCGCGTCGCGATGGATCTAGTCACTGGAGGAAAGTGTGGTGCTGCAACGAGAATCCGCGCCCTCACCAGCTCGGGCACCATCAAGAAACTGGAGGCGTGATGTTTTGAGCTATTGTTAGTTATTGATATTGATTGACTTGTTGGCCATTCGTAGATGGCGTCAAAATCACTGCCGAGGTTTAAAATGTTCAGTATCTTCAATAAATCAGAGGCTCATGTCTCTTGACTGCAATCCTTAGTGGTTATAGAAAATGTTACGGTATATGATGCATGGCATTCGGTAGCTACGTCCTTTTCTGCGTGTCCACTTTCTTCTTTCCATTTCAACAGTCATTATTACTTTGTGTTCTGGACTTCTTCGCTTTCCGCGACTTGGTGTTCCCAATTACGTTTTGATCCTGAGTAGGAACACCTTCGTGCATGGGTTCCACGTTTCTGTCGATTTCTTCCTCCTTGGTACTGAAGATAGATGCTCAGACTATTTCATATTCATTTCAATTTACTGTATTTTTTTACAGTACTGTATTTTTACTTTTCAATGACCGGAAAATGGCCATGCTTCATTGTCCACCTCTCATTATCCATATGTTAATATTTAAACTGAAACGTCGGAAAAGTAACTCGGCGAAATCGGTTTTAAATGCATAAAAATTTATGGCCTTAATGTATAATGTATTATAGATGCGCAGATTGTGTTTAAATTTCCCTAGCGCATGCGCCATGGCGTTGCCATATTGCGTATAAAATTTTGTATACTGAAAAGTTTTGATTTGCTACGAAACAAATAATCGGGGCATACATCGTAATACGAATGTGTTTTTGTCTCTTATTTTGGACAGATTTTTACCTCCGCCAAGGAGGTTATGTCATCATCGAGCTTGTCTGCCTGCCACCAAGTTAATTCAAAAAGTAATGGACAGATTTTGACAAAATTTACAGGGATTGTTAAGAGTGCTTATCTTTTGAAAACTCTCCTAGCAGGGATTGTTAAGTATGTTAGGAGGAACAAATTATTAAAAAATTGTTAAATATGTTAGGAGGAACAGATTATTAACTGTTGGTAAAGATCCGTCCCTCCGTTTGTTTCTTTGTGTGCCTAATTCTTCTTAATGCTGTAACTCAAAAAGTTATGGACGGATTTTCATGACTTGTCATCTACGAGTAATGTGTATACCTGAGAAGCGGCAGAGTAATACTGCAATATCCCGAGGTTGTCTGTCGAGTTAGTCATGTGTGTGTGCCCGGTCTGCTGTAGTTGAATGAAGTTCCAGTATTTGGGCGTCGTTCCTGGCACTCGGACTGAGGGATTTTGTAGCCCCTGAGCGTGCAGCTTTCCGCACTACCGCAACTTCCCATACAAGTCTTTTTGGAATGACGTGAATATTGAATCTTACTTTGTGAGAAGTGTTTCGCATTCGACGATAAGCTTAACGTCAAAAAGCGTACCTATAAGTGAGTAACATGTAGACAATAGCATAGTATATAGTGTAAATCGCTTACTGCCTAGCGCAGTTACAGTCACTGGAGAGGTATAAGATACGTTCTTGATAGATGTAAGCCAAGGGAAGGAAACAGTTTTGCCTGAGTGTCTTGTGAATTGCAATTACGACACGGTCAAGTCTGTCTAAGTCAGTCTAAGTCATCTTCGAATGTGATTATTTTCAAACCTGCGTAAGGAGTCCGAAGGGCGTGGCTAAGAACGCAAGGCAACTTGGCTAAAGCGCGCGGTATAACTTGTCTCAATCGATAAAATTGTCTTTATATTCGAATACTCAAAGTGTATTAGTTAATAGATCAGATTTGGCACTGCTGCTTTCAATTCAACCTCGCCCCTAACGGACTGCTTACACTGCTTTGACTATAGTATATTTGCTTGTATTCTTTCTCAGCCGCTCGACAGAATAAGATTGGGGGAAAGTAAGATGTCACTGATGCTGTCTCGGGAACAATGGGTGTCGGGTCGGAACCTCTACTCCTCAAAGGGCAGGGACGGACGAGGACAGTAAGCCACAAGTGGGACAATTCGGCAGCAACGGGACAATTTGCCAGTAATGGCACAGTTCGACAAGAACAGGATGATCAGGCAGGAACAAAACAATATAAATTGTGGTGACTCTTACATTATTTTCTAAATTTTTGCGACTCTGAAATACACTAGCATTAATATTTTTAGAACTAAGCCAAGGTGTCACGTGGGGTCTAGAACTTTACCCTTTAGTACCCCTATGTAATTCAAAAAACCGTCTCGCAATTGGGCGGTGACCCGGTGATGGACAAGTTTGTGGTCGTTGACAATTGGAGCAGAAAGTGAAAGGAAAGGCGCATGGTAGCCAGCGGCAATTAGAACATGCAACTCCTCAGTAGTGTATGAGGCGACGAGATAGTTGTTTTTGAGGGTAACCTACCCTCGCGGCTCCCCTCGCGCGTGAGCTTCCGGTTTATGCCGGCCAATGCACTACCGGTTTTGCGGGGGTCAGGGGGGGGCGCAAACCGGAGTGGGCGGGGCCTGGGAAACCGGAAGGGGCGGCGCGATGACCTGGCGGCGCGAGGGGAACCTACCCTCAAAAACAACTATCTCGTTGCCTTATACACTACTCTCCTCCTAGTTTCATTTATAGCACTGCTAGACATTACGAAACTATCCTTCCACCAAACTAAGAATATCTGGTAAATTATTGTTTGACGTAAGATTACGCCCTCTCGTTGCTAGATTTCCACCTTCTCTGTTGCGTACACAGAGCGCTACGTCGAACATAGCCTTAGACATGTAGGTAATGGCTCTCGACTCCTTAGTAAGCCTAAGCCTTAAATCTTGTGATCGTTGTCTCTGACCTTGCTGTTGCTTTTTCATTTTCGGTATTCCAAAACTCTGTTTTTGCGCTTTTTTTTTTGTAAAGAAAGGTTGACGTGAACTACCCGAAAGTGTCCTCGTCTCTGCGGAGTTACCGCTGTAGACTGTCAGTCCACCTGTCGTACTTATAAAACCCTAGCAGCGGGAAGTAGAGGTGTGCAGAGTCAGATGGGTAAGTCAGATTTCGACTCTCTGGTTAGATTTAGCTAGTTTCCGACTCCGACTTCTTGGTGTCCCAAAATATGTGACGTCTTTTGAGTCCAATTCATTTGTTTCTTCTTAAGTAGGCCCATTTTCGCCAACGCCGACTCTTTTGATCGGCCAGTTTGTGACTCCGACCCCTGCAGTGGAACCTCCTTGCAACGGGACTTTTTGAAAGAGACGTCACTGATCGAGTGCGAAACAACGGCCAAAAAGTCAAACATAAAGCTGGAAGGACTATTCTACGCAGCAGTTCTTCCTGTATTGCATAGTGAATATCTGGAATAGCCTCCTTTCCGAAGTTGTCGGTGCGGAGGTAGTCAACGCGTTTAAAAATAGTCTTGACAAACAATGGGAGCGACACAATCCACAGCTGCAAACACCTTCTCCAGGAGTCACAAACTCTTTTCGGAGGCCACCTGAATTCTTTATCTTTCCTTCCACCCCAGCTAACTTAGCGTCTCCAGGTTCCACTAAATCGTGCTTGCAAGATCGTCTTTTTTGTTGAGTTTTTTCTCAACTTTTCTTGCTCAGACATCTAAATGATGTTAACATAATGGCAATAGCTTTTAGAAGACCGGAGCGTAAGTCGTGGCCGCTGTCTGGAAATAGGCCTGTTGGTCCGTCTACTGTCACCTCTCTAATTTAATCAAAAAATGTCCCGACTCCTACCAACTTGGCAACCTTGCGGAGGAGGTAATTAGAACTCTTGGTATTATAATATAGAAGGCTTGCAGCTTTCGACATTTCTTTTTTATATCTTTACTGTCAGTCAGGAAGCGCATGCTCTACATTTACTGTATAGAAACTGTCAACACGTCCATAAAGCGAGTTGAAGACCGGAAGCGCTTGTGGCATAGAGCTCATTAAGTTCTTGTAATAATTCGCTTCACAGGCTGCAGCAGGTTAGTGCATGTGTTACTTCAGAAGCACAATAAATCTGTTCCACATGATATGATAAATGCTGGTGTCGGGAGAACGGTAGAGGTGAAGCGTTGCAGCGTGATGCGCCAGGGGCTCCCTCGCGCCTCCATGAGTTATGTCTATGTGTTTCTGCTAATTGATATCAACCAAGGAGATGGATGGGGCTACTTTTTTCTTGGGGTGCAGTAGCCTTTAGCTATGATGGGTAATGACTGGAACTGCTACGTTTTTGTTTTGCGTTTGCTTTCCATATTTTACTCTAGTATGTTTAAAGAGAAAAACATATTTTGGACACTGAAGGAAGAGAAGAGAGAGAGTTGCATCGAGATGAGATTAATGCTGTATAGTTCAAAATACTTGCAGATGCGAATGATTGCAAAGACGTGATACCAATATGATGCAGAGTAGAAATGGCTATGGAAGAAATCGGTTGCTAAAACATCTGCTTGTGCTGCTAGTAACCTGGTTGTGGCTGCATGCGGTTGCTTAGCTATGCTGCTTGATATGGCTACGTAATACTGGTTGCGGCTGTATGTGGTTCCGAAGACATAAAGTGTATGATTTTAAGTTGTTGAGGATATGTGTGGTTGCAAAGGAGTGCAGGGCGTGAAGCTAGATTTGAAATGGTTATCGACATATTATTAGTACCTCCCTCTAGGAGATGGTTTTCGTCGGCGTTCGTATGCTTATCTATTTATCACCGAGGTAAGTCAAAAAGTTACGGACGGCTCTTCATAAAATGTACAGAGCTGTTACGGGGAACATGTGGTTTACTTTTGCTGACGATTTTTTCGACCGTTTATTTTTTTGTCTACCTGTTTTTTCTTAGCAGTATAACTCAGAAAGTTATTAAAGGTTCTTCATGAAATTTGCAGGAAATACTGCGATTCTTTATGCTGATTGAAGAAGTAAATTTCATGCCAGCACAGTTCTGGGTATCAAACAACGGCTGAACTGATGGGTTTGGCACCTAACAATCTCCAAAGTCAAGGGATTCACTTGTTTCTTCCAAAGATCCTGGGAGCAGGAGCATAGGAATGTAGCCAATGTTTCGTACTATCGAATACTGTTAGAACACACAAAGAGCAAACATCACTCCATCTATGGGATAAGTTCACCTGATTATTGTGGGCATACAGCCAACTGGCGGAGCCGACAAGTCGGCCCAGCAGAAGATGACTAACGGCGGCCCAAGCCCAGGCAAGGGCTTGCATATGGTTATAATCGAGCAATTAGATGCCGTACATCCTACACAGCAGATACATAGCCATGTATGGACCACGAAAGCTGTCGGTGCAATTTCATTGCCGTCAGTTTTGACGGTGAAGTGCATTAGTTATAGCAACATAGGCCAGGGATGGCATCCCCAATGTACGCCTTGCGGCCTAGATTCGACCCACGACGTCAAGTCACCACCAGGCCTGTCGACGGTAGTTGAGTTGATTTAATATAATTTATGGAACGTCAGCCGTTCGTTGAGATTTTCGGTTTGGTTCGCAAGTATTGAACAGCCTCATCATAAAGCCCGCGCTTGTGATATTTTCAGTCATTCGGCCCGTTGCGCCAAACGTTTGGTGCCCCCTGATGTATTGGCTATGCATGGAAGTACTGTGACTGCTCTAGCAAGTAATTCTTCGCACAGGCCACGACTCATAAGGGACAGTCCTAGGCAGGGTCAGCTAGAGTGTGGGTTGAGTGTCATGCGAGCACTTAACTGCCACGAAAATATTAGACGTATATTAATTTGAGAAATTGAATGTGGTTTTGTAAATGTAAATCTAAAAATGGAGGTAACAAGCTAGCTGAGTGGAAAAAGACGCTAGTTTTGGGGCACGATTTTATTCATTAATGGAGTCACTTAGCTGTATGTTTACTTCAAAAAGCTTTCTAGAATATGCTTAGCTCTGGCAATACAAGTAATATACTATTTTTAGAAAGTTCAGCCTAGGAATATCAGTGTACACATTTTGAGGCCAGCTGTCACTGCCATACTTTCTCTAGTGGTCATCACAATAAGATAAAGTTAGGAATATCAGGTACTCACCGCTGTCCAGTGCCCCGACTGCTGCACAGAAGAGCAGGAAGATCAGGAACAGCAGCAACTGCAGTGTGAGGAGCAGCTGTAACCTCTTCATGACTTTTTATAGTGTTCGGAGGTCCGAAATCTCTAGCATTGCGGTCGGCCTCTGCTATCTTGTTGACGACGTGTCTGCTTATCCTGCTGCTCTGATCATAACTCCT
>LQNS02277275.1:7076835-7103841 GCA_001587735.2 Parhyale hawaiensis | reverse complement strand
CAGTGTGAGGAGCAGCTGTAACCTCTTCATGACTTTTTATAGTGTTCGGAGGTCCGAAATCTCTAGCATTGCGGTCGGCCTCTGCTATCTTGTTGACGACGTGTCTGCTTATCCTGCTGCTCTGATCATAACTCCTACTTGAGTGGTGCAGCACATGCCTCACGTGATGAGGTGGGCACCCTCTCCCATACCTGGCGCAGTCGCTTGATTACTTCACTGCGATGGTGACACTCTATTGCCCACTCGCCGTCAGTCTCACCAGTCACAACTTCTCCTCTTATCTTAATTACTTTGCCACCGAATTAGATCCTTATTGTTCTTTAGTATTTTCTGTAGACGCTACTTAAAATGTATCACGTACAACACTGCTATAAGATTGTCAAGTATTGGCGTTTACCTTGCTCTGGAAGACCATCGCGTAATGGATTAGTTTATTTATCGCTTTAGTTGGTTGATTATGAAGCATGCTATCTAATTTGTCTGTAGATAACACAATTTTGCAATTGGGCGAAACTCGCCCGTAACATTCGGGAGTTACAGTAGAACGGTTATTTCCACCACCTCTTTCTTTGTCTTTTTTGGACCGCCAATGTGCTCTGTTGGTAGATAGGATGCGACTATACTGTAGATAACTATCCCTATCTATATCGTCTCACCATCCACCGCTGTTCTCTCTCTTTCTCCCTCGCTCTCTCAACGCCAAATTTTAGTTTATGGACCGCCCTTGCCACAACGGAAAACTTCAGCATAATAATGAGACTTGCTGCAGCCGCTCCCACTTGCCCCTCCTCACTTAGATAATAGATGCACGTACGACTGCATTAATTGTTATACTTTCGCACGTAAAGCATGTATCCTCATTAGCTAACAGCTTTAAGACTCGCGGTTCGGTTTTGTTTTTTGTTTGACTATGACTAGATTACTGCAAAATTGGACTTGATTGACGCGACTGTTGCTTGGCTTGGTGTTGCATACATCCATATGAGGTATATGGGGAAGATAAGGTTCCGCATGCGGTATGGAAAGTAGGTGCCCGTGTACAAAAAAAAAAAACACCGGATGCCGAGAGTAGAAATAAATGCCCTGCATTCGATATCACGGTGCAAGATACGAGAGGACAATATTTTTGGTGTTGGAAGCGTTGTGTTTCTCACGCCCTTCGGCACCGCTGGCAAGTGCGGACGAACTCGGAGCTCCGACTTCGGCTCCTGAAGCGCTCGTATCTCGCCTCAGTTGTTATGCTCCTGTGTGAGGCAACCATGGACTTGAGACCGCTAAACTTTTTACCTTTTGGTATTTTAATGTACTCTGTAATAGTGCCATTTTTCTTCTATCAATGGTTCTCATACGTATTTCACGTCTATGGGAATAGTGTTTGTTACAGCTCTATGTTTCATTACCACAGTAGGGACCAAACTACCGTACTGGAAAGATAGGCTTGTGGACACCACCCTAATTTATTCTACGTGGAGCTCAAGGGTCACATTTGTAAAGAGTGCTCGTCTTACGTCACTGTCCAATTAAGGACAGCTCATAGTTAGCTCACTTTAGTGAGGCGGTAACTTTAACTTAATTCAAAGAGGGGATCAAATTTTGGTGATGTTAGAAAGGAAATCCTAGTTTCAGGACCAATTTGAATTTTGTAATAACATTGCCTTGCTTGGCGGACATATGCACTTTCGAAATGCTCTAGTTAAATATCTTTTTGGCAATTGTTAGTCCGAATGGATAGGATTATAGCCTGATCAAAAAAATCATATTGTAGACACCTTGCAGCGTCAGAAAATAGAATGACTGCAGCCTCTGCCGCTCGACGTGCGATGACACGAGATCTAATGGGGAATTATAAAAAAAGTGGAGTAAATATTAAAATTCAGCAGACCAGGAGTGAGACTTAATCACCGCTCACGTTAAGCTTCATACGAAAATAAGCTCCAGCTGATGAGACTAGTGCAGGATATTATTCATTAATTGAAATTGCCTGTCTCGTCATCATGATTGCGTTTGATAAACGAGCAGAAAATGGTGCAGTGCAATGCTCCTGCCTCGAGCTTGTTGCATGAAGAACTAGATAGTGAAAAGCTCGGTGGGCGGGAGCTACCTGTCCAGTTAAGTCTGAGGTAGCGCTAATGGCTCCCTGACATTAATGGTGCTTGCCAATAGCCTTTGGCTCGCCGCTGATGGTTCTTCCCTATAATGGAGCGCATGGCTCATTGCTCCTTTGGACTTCTAACTGCAAGATTTGTTGGCATTAGCCGTCATCTAATGATGGCCGAGGGATCACAGGGCGTCCGTGGCACGATGTGCTGGTCTCGCGCAATGGCCCCCGCCTCCCCCCCCTCCCCACATCCCCCTCGCCTTCCTAACGTCTCTGACCTTTGTAAGCTTCGTTACACACTCATTTCCAATTGCTTCATCAAAATTGTTCACTTTTGTACCCCCATTTTAATTGGTTGCAATGCACTTCCTTCATTCAAGTGTTTATTACCTTGTCTAATTAGAGAATATTTCGAGAGTGAGCGTCTGAGTCTAAACCGAGTGATAATTCTTTTTGGCTGCCGCTTAAGAGAGCCAGGGCTTTTGTGGCATTCTTTATATTGTTTTATCTGCGCAACTAAAGTGTGGGTGTAGAGTGCCGACGAGTTTGTAGCATTGTTCATTTTAGGTTTAAATATTAGCCTTTTCGAACCTAAGCTTGTAATTATGTTCTGAAGTGCAACTCTAAACTATTTACATTGTTCTAAACTCTAAACTATTTACATTGATCGGTATGTGGAATTTCGCTACTTCATATCATGAACAAACTTACATGTGATTGTTTCAAGCTCGATGGTGTGATAGTCTTTATTGCCTTTCATTGCCCTGTAACGAAACATCTTCTGCGTCACTGAATTCTCTTTCAGGCTACCAGTGCTCAAGTCCTAGTTTATTGCATACTTAAGAACATAGAGCATGTGTGCAAGTATACCAAGTCTAATTACCACACACTCCGTAACTGCTGCGAAATATTGGACGGAAAGAGGTAAAGTACTGCACGGTACGGCACGCTGGAGCGCCACCCACGTGGCTCGTATCATTACTCTCGTATATCATTTTGTCGTGCCGGGAGAGCAGCTCAAGAGTTATGATGGTTTTGCGGGCGCTGCTCTCTTCCTTTGGTGCTCCATCCGTCTTCGCTGCTCTGCCTTTTCAAAGGGAGGCTGGCAGGGCAAAGAATGCCCTGACTCTTATTCGGACGGGATGCAAGAATCGTCGTCCGCACTCCAGTACCTTGTTCTAGCAATAGACCTTATTGTTTGTTTCAAGCGCATTGGTGGAGAACGTGCAGCATCAATTCAAATCTTCCTATGGCGGTAATTTCCTGTCATTTATTCGAGGCTTGCTGCGCTATGTGCAATCCCTTATTTTGAACTACGGCTAATTTCAATGAACCTGTTTGTCGAGATTCTGTGTTTATCTTACTTGTATTGTAATCTTGTATTGCCATATTTTTAGTTGTAATTGCTTTATTTTCAGCTGAGAGTTCTTCAGTATGCCGCCTTTCTAAGCTATATTCGAACAAAGCATTAAATACGCAGTAGTGAGAGAGATTGCATGCAAGCGTAGATAGTGAGCCGGTCAAGCCATCCGTGACCCTCGGTGCTTTTCACGTCACAGCGCTGGCTGTAGGGCATATCGTGGATAGAAATATAAGGCCAATGGAAGAATTAAAACAGCACCAGTAGAGGTGCATGTTATATGATCTAATACGAAAACTTGCACAAACGACGTTATGCGCTCATCCCAGTATATACGGGCTACTCTACGGTCGTCTTTACGCTTCAACAGATACGTCATTTTGCTATCCCCTCTCTAAAGCCAGTATTTGCTGGGTTATTCAGTGAGTTTTACTTTAGAATAGTTAGACGACTTCTCGTACATCGTACGGCGTAGTAGCCTACTACGACCTAGTCAGAAATTATAGTATGCAACAACGATGATTATGGTCGAGATCTTTGGTTGTTTATTATCGAAATATCTTCCTTATTCAACCATTTATGGGGTTCATTATGGCAGAGATATGTCAACCTTCGATCATATTGCCAAGTATAATTCAAAACCATGCATACCCAATTACAACCATCAAGGTTTTAGCTGCACAACCATGATCTACGATAGTGAAGCGTAAGAAACACCATTCACAACCAATATCGACTGTGTTTAGCGAATGATACAACTATATTCTATAGAGATACACTTTTTCAACTGTTGATATAAATGCACTGGATGCCTGCTTTGTTTGCTGATGATTAGTTGCTTATAAATAAAAATAGTTCAATTCGTACGTGCGTGTTAGCCTTGCAGCTCAGATTGGTCAAAGGCTCTAAACTTCAGAACGATACTATAGAGCAGGAGCTTAAACAAGTCTGTGCACTGTGTTTAGTCTAAGGACGTTATATGCAACTTCTTTAACTCTAAGCCGATATAGGACCATACTACACAGCTCAGAGTCAGAGGAAATCACAAATCGATTGATGAATTTTGGCCGTACCCGTTGTCAAGGTACGTGAGGCTAAATATATCACGAAATTTGACATCCTTTTACATAAACCTCATGGGAATAATTTCTTGATAAAACTTCACAGACATAAACTAAATGAACATGAAAATAGATGGCAGTATTTGGTCAAAGATTACAATACTGTTTAACAAGGGATCCAACAAACAAATAAGGATGATGGGTAACTACGCCAAAGTGGTAGAGCGTCAATAAAATCGGGAAACAATAAAGATAATGTCAAAGCGGTTAGCGTCCATACATACTCCACAATTATTTGCAATTCATTGCCAGGAAAAGAAACTGAATTTTGCACTATATTGTGAATTGTAGATGTTCCGCATTCAAACGTATAGTCATAAGATATTATTTTGGTCGATTATGGTGGGAATTCTAGCCATATTCTTATAATCCATGGCATTCCATACATATTCTTCCCCAAATATTGGGAGGAATTTCATTCATGATCGTACGTAGAGACGTCTGTTGATAACCTATTATGGTTAAGCTCTAGCATATGCTCTACCGTATAGGTATACCGGTAGTCTTCAAATATCCGTGTTCTACCATCTACCTTGTATAGTCTTCAAACACCTATGTACTACTATCGACCTTCGTTTCCTGATAAACCTTAAGCAACCAATATAGCCTCCATCAATATCGATCTTAATATACTAAAGCGACGTTATGTTTTGGTCGACATCCCTGCCATATTGTTTCATCATCCATTATTATTAAATAACACCAGACTGGCGACGTGGGAACGGAGAAAGTCCATGAGGTTGACAAACCTCCATGCAACCAGCCCAGCGAGTGAAGAAAAAAAGAGAAGGTCCGAGATCACAGAATACCTCTACGTACATATCGTTTGAAGCTGTCAATACCCGCACCAGCAAAGACAGAGCCACCAAGACCATTTCAAACATCCACACACGATGGAAAAACGAACGAGCATACTAGCCCGTACGGCATCGTAACGGTTCCAAGGCAAACTCATGAAGAGCACCAGTAAGTCGAGTATACCTCACCCAAACAAATGGCTCTGGAAGAAAATCAAGCAGGGAATGACTAGGGCAGTTACAAATTTTGTATAAAATGCAGACCCCACCAACTGCGACGATGCGCCAGATCACTAGGCACAACAACATCCAGCATGAACGCACATCAACGAACCACTTTGTCAAGCAAACACAGATGACAATCGGCCGCAGAACCCCAGACTACGGAGCAGTATTCCAGGAGAGGGGGGACATAGCAATTAAAGCAACGATGTGTTCATTGTACCGAGCCAAATACCCTCCAAGCACACCTCATGAGACCAATTTTCTGCGATGCACGTGAGGCAACCGAACGTATGTAGTGCTCAAACTTCAACTTTGAATCAAAGGTGGTCTCACTGTACGTGGCCTGGATACGAGCATGGTCTTAGTCTTGCCCGCATTTAGCCTCATCCCCCAACGAGGACACCAGGAATCAATCATTTCCAAATCATGCTGAATGGATTCTGAAACCTTCAACCTATCACTATGCTTATAGCAAACAGCCAGCAAAGTAATATCATTAGCGTAACCAACAAGTAAATTATCAACAAGATCAAACTGGTCCGCTGAATATACAATGAATAACTAAGGGCCCAGAACACTACCATGTGGGACACAAACCACGTCCAAAATCTCTCTTCTTTACCCATCAACAACTACACATTGACATCTGTCAGATAAAAACTGACTAATTATCGCGAAAACTGAACCACCAATACCCTTCAATTTCAGCTTATAGGGCAGCCCATTGTGATTCATACGATCAAATGCGGCACTGAAATCAAGCTGTACCAACCTTGCCTCATGACCCCCATCAAAAGCCAGCTGTAACACAGGAGAAATATGAAGCAGAGCATCACAAGTACCCAAGTCCTTACGAAAACCATACTGTCTTGGAAAGGACACCCTGCTTCACAAGAAAGCGACTTAACCTCGACGCAACCAACCTCTCATAAACTTTTGACAAAACAGGTGTGATCGAGATGGGTCTATAGTCGTAGGTTCTGGATGAAACTGAGCCCATCGGAACAGGCGCCACATATGGGCGACACGCCAGCACTCTGGAAAAGAGCCCAGCCGTAACATTCGAAGGAACACGAAAGCAAGCGGGGCTGCGATCACACCACCCATCCTCTGAAGAAAGAGAGGAAACATACCCGATGGATCAATGTCCCCTTGGGGTTCAGGTCAAGAAGAAGGCGGTGCACTTCCAGAAGATCTGAAAGCAAAACCGGAGAACCTCGGCTCGGGATCACACGCTAAAGGAATGCGCACCCGGTCCCGGCTCTGCTTTCCATCAAAATAGCGCACCCAAAGGTCCGCCTTGGCTGCGGGGCCGCAACAAGATCACCACCAGCACCAATTAAAGGGGGAAAAAGAGCTCACTCCAAGCACAGCGCTCTTCAAGGTGGACCTCCAGTTATGTGCGCTAACAGACGAAGCTAACTACTCCCTGGACCTCAAATTATGCTTGGTTGGTTATCATGATCGACTGTTGGAAATTGGATACTACTCAAAAACAGCATTGATCATTACAAATTAAATATTAGACGACTCGGAGAACGCATACCTCCCGCAAGCAAAGTGCTGATAGTGATAAATTCAATTTAGTCCTGAAACCAAACGACAGTGAGTAAAATTTTATCATATGTAGCTACCTCTTGACAGTAAAAACGGTTTCTGTAATTTTCTTGAAGATCAGTCTGTAAGTTTTTCAGTTGTGCTCTGACGGACATTTAGTCAAATACACAAACGAATATATCGATCACCAAAATTCGGCCGTTTCTGCATATCAACATTTTTAACAATTCCTAAAAATTTCACGAAGATTCATTCATAGTTTGAGTTATGTTACTGACTAACATAAATACCAACTGAGGCTAACAAACGGACGAACGGGTGTTCCACAAAAAATTGGTCGATTGCTGCTAGTAATATCTAAAAAATTTCCTACAAATTTCATATAGATCCGTCCATACCTTTTTTTAGTTATGGCACAGGAGAGTAGAGGCAGACAGCCTGACAAACTGTTAAGCGGATCTTCACCAAAAGTTAATCATCTGTTCCTCCTAACATACCTGACAATCCGTAATTTCGTAATGATCCGTCCAAAACTTTCTGAGGTATGTTGGTGACAGCAAAAAAACTACGCAAAAACATGACCATTTTAGCGGAGGTAGAAAAGCACTCATCAATAATCGCATTTTAGGGATCTGCTGATGGCTGATACTGGTCCAGTGTGTAAAATATCCCTTAACCGATGACGTGGCAAGAGGTACCTAATTGGTAGCCATCAATTTTATTGGTCTGGCGTGCAATGAGCGGTCGCTGAATAGATGCTTCTGTAGTATAACGCTGGCTTCATATACTCCTCGTTACGTTATTGACAGCTTCATTTCTATGCCAAAGTTGTGCTCTTGTGTAGAATGAGTCTTTTTGGTGCAAATTATTCGTAGTTCGGATGAAGATACTATTTAAGATGGGGCATTATGTTATCACAAATTGTATAAATATGACTTTAAAGAACGGAAATCCACTGGCTTGATCATCATTGTATTCTTTATGATAAGCCCTGATATGCGGTATTTCATGCAGAACAACAACAACAACAACAACATTTGTTGACGACTGTAGATACAAGCTGGCATACTGATCTTCTAATTTGACTGAACGTCGGTGCTGTTTACGCTGTTATTTGTTTCCGGCCGTATTTCGACGGATTCCTACTGGTGGCATCATTGTCATCGGATTGCTTATTGTTGTAGCTGTGTTGCAGCATTAGCCCAGCTGCTGTGGTGTGGTGTCTGGGACAAGAGACTTTTCGTTTGGCTGTCATGTTCACTCGAGTCATTCGTTCTTCAAGAATCCGACCATGTACGCGGCAATAGTCTGTAGGTATTGCGTGGGACTGACTTTACTTTCACAAAAGTTTAAGTATTCCATAGCAAGAACTAAGACAAGTCTATAACTTCGGCAACCCCAGCAGCTCCGCTTTAGTCGCATAAGGTTATTACAGAAATTTGTGAGCTACCGCCCTTCAAGCACTTCAATATATCCCAAGGGCGGGGTTTTATTAACGTTTGTGGAGTGGGGCGGAGGGCAATATACCTGTTGCTCAGACGCTGATATGAATTTTGAACGATGAATTCTACTTTGTGTCCAGCTTGCATGATCTTATTTTATGCGTAAATCGAAATATTTATGCAGTTAAGCCATATCAATGGGGCGCTTCTTTTTCTTGAATTACACTGCTTAAAACTGGAGTTTCTGTTACCGGTGTAGATTTCGAAGGAAAAAAATTTAATGAGGAGGTAAAAAGCCAGAAGATACAGTTTGATCATTTAAAAAGTCGAAATGCATCGGTAAGTCAGATAAAAAATAAGTGTTTCTGCTTATTACTGGAGTGCCCGCGCTGTGAAAAATGACAGCGAGGAATTTTTTATGCTAATATACTTTTGAGGAATACCGTACGACGGCCAACTCAAATTGTCATGAGAGATGAGTGCTCGCTGTTTCAATCCTTCTGAGCATTCGTTTCGATGACATGCGAAAAAATTAATTTATATTGTCAAGCAGCGAAGCCTCACTGAATTAAATTGAATTCCAAAGTGCGTATCCTGTCTACCCAAGCGAAAACTGCGTCAAGTCAAAAAAGCAAGCTGAAAAAGTGATTCTGCGTCTACTGCTTCGTGAAAAATCGCCTCTCCTAGCTATGTTTCGTTGAGCATTACTGAATTTTGACGTCGTGAACTGAGAGGGGCAAATTATATTGCTTCAGTGTAGCCTATGGAAAAAGTAACAAAAATCAGGCTCCATGGCAGTACTAAGTGTAAGCTGTATCTTCTTTGTTTGGATTTCAACATTGGCTGAGCAAAAAGTGCTTTTACTTGTAAGGATGAGGATTCCATTCCGACTTTGGCCGTCTTCTGTAACCTGCTCTGATTTTTGCTTATGTCGTTAAGAGCGAAACACGAAAGATACATGTATCCAATATTTAAACATATATAGCCTATTTGAATACAAACTATTCTCAGAAAAAACTCTACCGGTGGTGAAACCACGTTTCTCGACAGATAAGCGGGAAATTTTTTTCTGGTTCAGCTGTTCCAGTTCAATCTTAGCGTGAAGATGACTTGAAGGAGAGTTGAGGAAAAAGCTAGATGGATTCTGCAGAGAGGATCGTGAATGAGTGACCCCAGTGCTAGGTTGGGGAAGCATTTGTCATCTGTCTTCGTCGCTTCAACCTGCGTCTTAACTACGAGCCTGGAAACTGCGAAGTTGTTAACTACTTTGCATTGTCAGGACCGTAGACTCCACTCGCTCATTTTAGTCAGGGGTTGAATTTTTGCATAAATTATGCCCGTACATGAGGGGCTGGGGCACGAAACACGTATGTCAAAATCATTGGGGTTCACTATAGTTCTTTGATGTTCATGCGCGTGGCCGTGATTTCGCTATTGAGTGACATTCGTCAGTCCGAATACCCTGTCATGACCACAAAATTGATGCCAAATATCAAGATGCTGAAAAACTGCAGCTGCGGCTGAAGCCTATTTGGTTCTGTTGGAAAAATACCCGACATTCTGAAGTGTAGCGTCTAGATCCGTGAAATTTTGAGTACTGCTCTAGTTATCATTTGGAGTCTTCAAATTTCGATCTCATTTGTATATCGACTGGCGGAACGTACAGCGGAAGCAATTTCAGACTTCGATTTCGCTTACAGCAACTGTCGTTTATAAATAATCTGTGCCTTAGCCGGATTCAATTCATGTCTGTACGCTTAGACTGGCTAAATGGACGGCCAGGTCTATGCAACTCCAATTGTGATAGAAAGTGGATAGAGGAATACACATACCGTAGTGGTACCCTCAGCATCATAGGATGGGTCGTATAGGGTTATGTAATTTGGTTCGCCCATCCTTTGTTATGAGTAGTGCCCCCAGGATACCTCCATAGGTTACGTTAGCGTTAGCTAGGTGGAAACACCATCGTGGATGGGTTTCACGTGTCTCGTCGTACTACGTGTCCCTTCATTTTTCCCTCCTGGAACACCGTAGTTTTTAGGGAATGCCTATACGTTTACATTCGCTTTAAACATTGATCCTTGCTTTAATGTCATAGTAGTAATACACCAAAAGCACTCGCCGTAATGCATGTGAATGAATTGCAGGATACACACCTATGCCACCGTGCCGGTCCACCTCACAAATTTGAAAAAAGCATCACTTTTTGGTATCGTTGCATGCAGCAAAAACAAGATTTGATAAAACCGCATCAGTATGTTGCAGCACCGCCTGATATGCTTCTTAAATTTCTTGATCACGTTCCGACATGCGAGTACCGGTAAGTCTTGATTTCAATCTGGCAAAACTGTTGTGCACGCACCGTTGATCTGTAGAATTTTTTGTTAAATTTTTGTTTGCATTACAATGGTCTTGTGTTTATGTTAAGAAAAAATCAGTTGTATATGATGAAAAATATGCCTAGGTATGCACTTCATTGTGACTTGGTTAGTATCTGTTTTCTAATCACGTTGTCTGGAAAAGATGGAGCATAACACCTCATTTGGACTGTTGACTGTCGTAAGTTAATAATCACACACCATAACTTTTCACCTAATATTATGATTCTCGTATCACTTGGGTCAAATGGGATAAATCCTTTAAATATCTTCTTCTGAAATAATTTCACAACACCTCAACCATCACACACGTAATCAGCACTTTAATGTGACCGAGTTAACGCCACTCCTGATAAATATTCACGCTTGACCCATCAGCAATTAGGAGTTTTTCACTGCACCAACTGCAAGCTACGGTAGATGGACAGCTGGTGCGCCAGCTGCTGCGTATGGACCCATTCGGTGGTCCGAGCGCGTACGCGACGCACTGCCTCCACACTGAACGGAAGACCTCGTCTGACACCTCACTGTGGTTCTTGCCTCCTGGGTCGCTCCTGGAGCTGCTTGCAGACCGACCGACCGACCGACCGACCCTCCTGCTGACTGTGCCCTTGCACACCAGCGCTCGCGTGCTTTCCATTACCGAACTTTATCTGATATTATCGCACTGCATGCCCAGTTTTTTGTACGGGCAACCTTAGAGTCCTTGAGGGACCCTGCTTACTAAATGCTGTACACCTGCACTGGTATTTGGGGACAGTGATGCTATTACACGCCTCGCCGTTACCATGTTCAGTTGCGCAACAAAGCCAATCAGTCATATTACCGGGTGAAGGTGCCTGCGGCCGAATTGATGAATGCCGTGTTGTCTGTTTTGTTGTATGGGTAACGGTGGAAGGATTATAGTAATAAAATGATGAGTTCTCCATTTGTGATGTTCTGCTTAGCTATAGAAAACGTATTAATGCTCCACATTGGATAATCGTATTAGCTAATTGGAATTACATTACTGTAAGAGATTGTTTGGAGGCCCCATGCAGATGCTGATTTCCGGTTGTAGCATCTGGAGCGGCCCAGAAGTCTGTTGCAGCATAAGTTGACTGAGATACAGACACACACGGTACGTTGTCATCACGAAGCTAACGCTAACGATAGGCTAAGGCTAGATTTTCTTAAAAGAATGGATATGAATGGTTTTCACCTTATATGGGTATCTTTATGCTGTGGTTCAATTCTCGATACAATTAAACTACCAATTTGTTTCACCATTAGTACAGTACATTACTTTATAAATAGTTCTCAATGTAGCTATATAAGTTCTTCGCAGTGTCAGGTATGCTTAGGACTAGGGAGAGAACGGTCGGCAGAGAGAGCTTCTATACTAAGTTTCCATAACTACTTGTAGTTAGGGCCGCAGCTGGCTGTTGGCCTGTAGGTGCAGGGTGCTCACCAGAGCTAAATAGCTTTCCCAGCAACATTAAACTAGAATAGGCAGTCTGAATTCGTTTCAAGAGCTGGATCCTCCAAAGCAAAGTAACCTATCAGGTTGGGCTAACTTCCTGAGGGCTGGAACGTGCGAGCAGTCTTTTTGAGGGAAGGACTGGTATTGGTCATTTCGGCAGAAGCGCTACCTTATGCTGCCGCTTTCTTCTCACAGGGGCGGTTGCAGACTAGCCGTACGTACGAAAATGTTGCGAACAATTTTGTTTTCGGTTAAAGCGCTTAAATGTCCTGACTTTGTACTTAATGCAAATTGTAAGGTAGTTCTAGAGATACAGGCGTAGCGTACGCAAATAACTGCTGCGCTTTGTAGCTTGCAGCTTGAGTCGGCCGCTTTGGTCTCTTTACATTTCTGTGTATAGTTCTACAGAATACAATCGCGAATCGACGTTTTAAATTTAAATTTTTGGATACAGCATAGTTTTGGAAAGTCGTTGAGCAATTTAACTGAAAAATAAAAAGGTGCACGACATTTGCGTATGGTAGGCTATTCTGCAACTGCCATATGAAAGGAAATCATCAGTTCATAGCTTCTTTACTCGTACGTAGGCTTTTTTAGTGCTCAATTTCTAAAATAGGCCACTATGAGAGCGCACATCTCAGCCGGGGCAAGGCGACGTTAACTAACAATTAAAATTGGTTCTGAAACCATGATCAGCACCAGAAATTGGTCATTTTTACCTTTTGACAGTAATAATAGCTCCTTTAATTTTCTTGAATATATGCTCTTATTGCTCTCAACTTTTTGCGTTATGTTATTTATAAATATTCCAACAAACATTAATCAAACACACAAACAGACCAGCCGATTATTAACAAAATTTGGTCACTTATTTCTTCTACACTTCTAACAATTTTTGTAAATTTCATGAAGATCCGTTCATAACTTTTCGAGTTATTTTGCTAACAGACATAAAATCAAACAGGCAAATAAACAAGAAAACCGATGAACAGATCACAAAAATTTAGTCACTCTTCTTGATATACGAAACAGCTTATGTAAATTTCGTAAAAATCCGTCGATAAGTTTTTGAGTTAGGGTACTAAAAAAAGAAGACAAACAAACAAATGTTTGAACGGATCTACATAAAAAGTTTATCATTTGTTACTCCTAACATGCCTAACAATCTATGCAAATATTATAAAGATCCCTCCATAACATTTTGAAATTAGAGCACTCTGCAGAGAGCGCATACCTCCGCCAAGCGAGGCAACGGTAGCAAAAATATCAAATTGGTTTTGAAACCATGATTTTCTTTCTTTCAACTCCAAAATTTTATCATTTGTGCCTTTTGATAGTAATAACAGCTTGTGCAATTTTCTTGAAGATCCATTCATAACTTTTTGAGTAGTGTTACTAACAAATGTTATGACAAACATGAGTGAAACATACAAACGAACGATCCGATCTGCACTAAAATTTAATCATTTTTGTCATTTAACATTACTAACAACCCCTATAAATTTTATAAAGATCCATTCATTATTTTTTTAGTTATTGTGCTAACAAGCATAAAATTAAAAACAGCGACAAACAAACTAACGAACAAACGGATCATCACAAAAATTTGCTCATTTACTCTTTGTGATATACCTAACAACTCATATGAAATTCATAAAAATCCGCCCAAAACTTTTTGAATTATGGCAGTAAGAAAAATGAGGCAGACAAACAAACGGATGGACGGATCTTCACCAAAAGTTAATCATCTGTTCCTCCTAACATACCTAACAATCCCTGTAATTTTCATCAAAATCCGTTTATAACTTTTTGAGTTATCTTGGTGACATACAAACCAACATACAGACTGACAAAGAGACAGACAAACCCGACGAAAACATAACCTCCTTGTCGGAGGTAATTATATTGGTGAGACAAAAAGACCAACAACCATGACAAAACATCACCTCCTTGGCGGAAGTAATAATGAGCACTGAAGTGTTTAATTCACTGGTTAGTTCAATCGTAATAATTTATCGCCCTACTATATCTAGTTGTTAGATTGGTACTTCTCCACGGCGTTTATCTGTAGAATAATCTCAGCTGAGAGGGCTGAGGTTAACAGGATTATCGTGGTATATTTGTAGCACTCACATATACAAACGCGAGCACACGTTTATGTTTCATAAGAAAAGCCATCCAAAGTCTGTCTCATCACTCCCGTAGCGAGTCTTAATCGTAATTATCACCCGTCAACGAAGTGAGAGAGGTGATGTTTTCGTTGGAGATTTAAGTATACATATTTGTAAATATATGTATATAGTTTATTAATATATCGCTACATTACATGTAACTGAGTTTAACTGACGACTACACTAAGTGTAAATTCTGCCATTAGGTGCAGCTAACGTTGAACTTAACACCTAACACCGGTGAACTACACGGGCTTCTGCTCACACGTTTCCCGACAGCTAAACGCGCTGGGTCTTCTTTAGTCCACCACCACCACTCTATACTACCGAACCCCCTGTCTAATTTGCTCCCGCTCGTATAGATTAAGTGTGGCGAGTCTTGTTCTTGTCTCGTCCCAAAGTGTTTTTATTGGTTTTTAGTGTTTAGGTAAGAATTTTTTTTATGGTATAAACGGTTTGTTTTACTTAGCGTCAATCTTAGATTGTCCGTACCTAGCGTCAGTCTTTGATCGCGAGCAGAACCAGTCCTTGCTTGCACCTAACCTTAATGGACGAACGTTCATTTGGACGTTAGCTGAACCAATCCTGGCCTATACTACCTAACCTAGATGAGAACGAGCTCATTGGCCTGTTGGCATTACACCTGAACTCTGTATTAGTTAAAAAAATACACTCAATGGCACTAAATTACACTTTACAAACCTCATTACACTAAACCCTTTGCCTCCTGAAATTCAGATGACATGTTTTTTTCACTTTTTTTGTTAAATTTATGAAAAATAGGTTAGTGAAACACATGTTTTTGAGAAAAAATTTAGTTTTACTTGCAAAAACAGTATTTTTTTTTTTTTTTGCATCGGCTACAACAGATGCCGTCAGTGTCTTGGGTAATTTACATGATGCATAGCTTTTGTATAGAGAAAAATAGAGAGTGGCATCTGATGATGCCGTCTGGAGGCAAAGGGTTAATGTAGCATATATAGATATATAGTCTGTCCACCCAAAAAGTTGTTGAAGGAATTGAGCAATGTTCATAATATTTGTAGGGAGTTTGGTGGGTTGACCTAGATGTGACCTAAAACTAGGCCTAGCTGGCCATCATCATGACTGCTTTGAATTTGGCCCCACCGCGGGTGATGGTCTTACGCCACGAGGCGTTCTAGTTCTCGCGAGCCTTTATGACATACTAGTGGAGTACTGTCGAACTTTACACAAACGCTGCATGGCTAGTCAAAGAATCATTTGGCTCTCTCATTGCTGTGCGCCCCATTTTTGAAATGTGATCTTGGCATTACCATCTATATAGTCCGTAAGTCGTCGCGTTTCCGTCACACCTGTTCGTTTTACCACTAATGCTCAGGTGCTTTGGATGGGCCTATCCAGGTCGCAGCTGCGCCTGTTACACTAACATTCCTGACCCTGGCCAGCGTGTGCACTGCTCTCTAAGTCTTCTTACCTTGCTTCTGGCGCTCTACGGAAAACCCCCCTCCCTTTCCCTGCCCCCCTCCCTCCACCACCACCACTCCACCGGTCCTTCGCTCCTTTTCTTTCCATTGCCTTGTATTCCTTTTCTACCTACTGAGCCCATTTATTCATTTCTGCGGCGTGGAATGTTAGCGAGAAATAATAATGATGGTTATATTATAGAATCTACTTTGGGTTGTAGTTTGAATAATGAATGGATAGTATTCCATTGTAATGACCTGTACCCGCGAGCGTCCACCATTTCGCCACGCTCCTATAGTACTATATCGACAATACTGTCAGCTTAATTGTAATGCGAACAACCCGGAACAGGACAGCTAGGTTTGTTCGTCCTAGAATATGGGAAGTTGCGTCCCTCTCCAGTTAATCCTACAGCTTTACTCACCCTAATCGCCAAACTTTCAGGACGTTGTCGTCCCACACTGTTTGCATCCTTCCTGTTTTGAATTGACAGATCACATGCGTTCTCTTTCCCAACATATATTTTTCATTCGTTGTGATCCTTCTGGTTAAAAAGTTTTCAGTGTTGAGAAGATTGATAATCCTTGTGTAGTTTTCTATTTTTCTAAGTGTCGTCTAAGGTGTGGAAGCTTTAACGTCAAAATAATGCAAATATCATCGATTAGCTGGCGTTGCCTGTTTTCTCTCATGTTAAAAGTCAGATAATTTTATTCGAGATCATTTTCTCATTTACGGTAGCAGAGACGTTGCAAATATCTGAAAACGTTAAAGCCAATCTTCGAATCAGCCCATCCTAAACATTTTTTTTTACTATCAAGGTTGCGTCATCAGTATCTAGGCTGTGTTCTGAAGCGTGAATTTTGGGAACCCATTACCTACCATTTCACCTACAGGACAGCATGAAGTGTTCAACTTTCTTCGCTTTCAGCTCTGAGGAGCTTTTTTCTCTCCATTGATCAATGTTCTAAAGCTTCCTGAGGTCATCGTCTGCCTTCAGTTTGCCATTCATGCATTGATCTATCGACGGTGTATGCATCATTGCTATATACAAGGAGCAGAAGCTTCCTTTGGCATGATCTTTCGCATTTGAAGTCGAGCAGCCTTTTGAATTAAACCTTCTGTTCAGCTCTTTGGCACGCGAGCTAATGTCGCCCCACGTCCAGCCGATCAAGCGGTACTGCGAGAGGGGGTCGCTCGTAACCACTTTCGTTCGTTAGCTGCGGACGATCGAGGCTCTCTCTAAAATTCCAACGTTTCTGTCAACGTACTACATTTCCCTTTCCTCTTTCGAAGCTCGAAAGCAGTGTCGAAGGAGGCTTCTTTAATAATCGATTCACTCACTCGCCTAGTCTTTCTCGACTTGCTCTGAATGCCCACACGCGAGTTTTCAGTGTGGAAACCCCGTGTACATGGGTGTTGCGTATATTCTCGACGTGTACTGCATGGTGCATACCTACCACCTTCCTTCTTCGTTTTTCAATAATTAAATGCAAATGATTGATGAAGCGTTACTTTAGACATCAACAAAAGTCGAATCGAGCCCGAGTTAACAGCTAGTCGTAATAATATGGAGCGCAACGTGGCAGATGAACTTAATGTCGATAAATGCACGTAGGGCCGGTGAACCCTTCCACCCCATTGAAAACGAATGGGACGGAATTGGCTACCGTCACCCAACAACGTGACCTGGGGAATCACTATTACAAACAAACTACAACACAGTCAGCAGTGTAAAAATGGCAAACAGTGTGATGGGATTCATCACCAGAAACTTTGAATACAAGTTCACGGACATCATTGTTCCCTTGTACAAAGCATTAGTGAGGCCACACTTAGAATTTGCTGTTCAATTCTGATTGCCACATCTCTGTAAAGATATCGATAACATGGAAAGAGTCCAACGCAGAGCAACGAAATTGATACCTCAGCTGAGAAACAAGTCGTATGAATGTCGCCTAAAACAACTGGATCTGATCTCTCTTGAGCCAAGACGACTCAGGGGGCAACTAATAGAAACTTTCAAGTACTTGCATGGCTTCAACGACGTACCTACAACGGGACTCTTTTCAAGAGACCTTAATGATCGCTTGCGAAACAACGGTCAAAACTTAAGCATAAAGCTCGCAGAACAACCTTAAGTCAGCAGTTCTTTCCCTATTTCATAGTCAGCATTTGGAATAGACTCCCTTCCGACGTTGTTGGTGCGGAGTCGGTCAACTCGTTTAAAAATCNGTGTGAAAATGGCAAGCAGAGTGCTGGGATTCATCACCAGAAAATTTGAATACAAGTCCAAGGACATCATCGTTCCCTTGTACAAGGCATTAGTGAGGCCACACTTAGAATTTGCTGTTCAATTCTGGTCGCCACATTTCTGTAAAGATATCGATAACGTGGAAAGAGTCCAACGCAGAGCAACGAAATTTCTACCACAGCTGAGAAACAAGTCGTATGAACGTCGCCTAAAAGAACTGGATCTGATCTCTCTTGAGCAAAGACGACTCAGGAGGCGACTAATAGAAACTTTCAAGTACTTGAATGGCTTCAACGACGTACCTACAACGGGACTCTTTGAAAGAGACCTTAATGATCGCTTGCGAAACAACTGTCAAGAACTCAAGCATAAAGCTCGAAGAACAACCTTAAGTCAGCAGTTCTTTCCCTATTTCAATGTCAGCATTTGGAATACACTCCCTTCCGACGTTGTTGGTGTGGAGTCGGTCAACTCGTTTAAAAATCGTCGACATACATTGGGAGAGCATCCGCCGCAGCTAAGAACTCCTCCCTCACGAGTCGCAAGCACCTAACTGCCAAAGTTTCATAGGCAATCTTAAGCCGACTTCTCACTTTCGCACCATCTATATTTTTAAGCTCCGCATATCAGCGGCTATCGATCATGCTTGCGTGCATTCATGATCATCTCTTTTGCTGAGATTCGTCTCCCCCTTCTTTTTTCTTTCGTCTTCCATTTTTTCTCCTCTCGTTTTCCCAGTCCTCTACATCCTACTAACATAATGGCAATAGTCATAGAGGGCCGGGGCGTAAGTTCCGGTGTCTCTTTGGGAATGGGCCTCTTGGTTTGTCTACTGCCGCCTATC
Source organism: Parhyale hawaiensis (assembly GCA_001587735.2). Classification (NCBI taxonomy): domain Eukaryota; kingdom Metazoa; phylum Arthropoda; class Malacostraca; order Amphipoda; family Hyalidae; genus Parhyale; species Parhyale hawaiensis. Next base: position 7,084,689 of record LQNS02277275.1, on the reverse strand, counting down.
TAATCTAATCTAGTGTGGAAATTGCTCACTTGGTACAGCCAAGTGTTACTATCGTATTGCTACAAAAACAGCTTAAAGTTCCGAATGCAATTTACCCAATGTGAACCTGAAATGCTGCGCTTATACTATGCATTCCTGAGGCGGTCATCAGTTGCCGTGACGAAATGCGTTCGTACGTTGGAACCCATGGACTAAGCCGTGGTAATGAACTTTTTGACCGCCCCCTAAGATTGCTTTCACTCTTACGTTGTCCTTACCCACAAGTGCAAGTATCTACATGTTCAGAAAGAAATTAATGCCTAATGGATGCGCGACGTTCCTTCGTATATCGAATAGGAACCAAGCGAGCTGTTCAGCATTGAGCCCATCCACCTACGGCGCAGCACACATGTGGTGGTCCCGCACAGAACATGGCAGGGCAGCATTGCCGTCACGTACGACCTAGCTCTATATCTTTCTATTTGCCTTTCCATGCCTACCTCGGTCACTGTCTTCGCTGCCGCTGCTACCGCAGCCATCCATCCGTCCCTCCAGCAGCGGTGGCCGCTGTTTGTCTATGGCCAATAGTCTCAGTCCTCGTACTGCGTGTGCTCGACTTCCTTCTTTGTTCGCTGCGTGTAAACTTTCCCTCCATCATATCACGCTGCCCTTGACGAAACAGTTCACTTTTATCGGCTGGCCTGCATAGTATGCGCTTAGCTCCATTTTTCACGTTTTTCCCCTGACGCTCCCGAAAAAAATCATGTGCGCGCACTGAGCGATTGTTGTGGGGCATTTCCCACGAGTCACCTCTTTTAAAGACTCAGCCTCTCTCGATCTCTCTGGCTTGTGTTCATTATTTGTGTACGTGTGTTTAAATTTCGAGCTCTTTGTTCCGCCGTGTCGAGGAAGTTGGTTTAACGCTGTGTAAGTGTTTGCTTTCATTGTAGATGTTGGGTGGTTTCAGGTTTTTCTGAGAAGCATGAAAAAAAGCGTGCCCGTGTGTTGGCATTGGTTTATGAATCCATTTTGTAGAGCTTATTACATGCAACGGTCTCTGTCGCAAGGAATATTGTCAGATCGTAATCAACATATTATTTTGCCTGTGGGTCTCATGTCCCTTGGTCTGGTCTGGTGAGCCGAGAGACAAAGTTTTCAAATATATTTCTGTCATGAGAAACGCTGCTGATTACTGCAGTCCAGAGTGATCAATTTATTTGTTTTCGTCAGCTATTTTCTGCTGCCGACAATTTGTTTGGAAAGTGTTCTTGCATACTACTTGGTTGTTCTTCAGCAAGCGATTTTGAGCGAACTACATGCTTGTATAGAGCAAATATTGAACAATTTTACTCCGATTTTCCCGGGAACATTAGAAGCGTTTGCTTCATTGAGCTTATTCCAAAGAAGGTCAAGTCGAGGAGGTCAGTTCCCTCAGCATCCCACGATCGAACCTCTCTTGCTGCCTCAGTGGGCCCCTGCGTGCTGGCAAACCTCAGCCATTTTAGGGCCGTAGCCCAACCTGTTCGAACTTCTCCAGTATTCTTTGTTCCAGTAAAAGGGAAAATGAGCTTAGCCGCACACCTTAGAATAGGGAAGTAAATATGCGCTGGCTCGTTCAGCAGGTTGATGTCCGTTAGGCCTCAGAAGAGTACCCGGGTGCAGTCGACACTGGAGTGCAAAGCTGTGTGTGAGAGACTGAAGACTCGTGTGACAACTGCGCCCCCCGACCGTCCCCATTTCTTGTTGAGGCCAGTAATCCCGCAATGGAGGGTGAACGCCAGAACTGCTGACACCCACATGCCATAGCACCGCACAAACCCACCAGCTTGGCAGGGGTGTCATCTCGGATACCACAGCATACAAGCAGAGCCCTCCAACGTCTCTTCACTGCGAGTGTACGTGGTGGAATTTTCCTTCACGTTGTACGATCAACTTGTTCGTGAAAAAAAAAAGTTTGTTGCAACTTACCGCAAGCAGAAATTGTAACTTCGATGGTTACAAATCTGTTTCAGTTTCGATAGCTACTACTTATTGTCCTTCCCGCTATGGTTGTTGCCTGCTCTATGCCTTCGATATAGGTTTCATAATTGTATTTAGAAGTACGTTTCCCATCGCACTACAACCTTAATGATGGCAGCTGCCATGTGTTAATTTTGGCAATTGTTAGTTTCCTAAACCACAGTTGTGTAGGTGTATCCTTCGCTCCATTGTGAGCCGAGCAACGGATGCTCGTGACTAATGACTCGCTATTTCACAAAGTCAAAACTGAGCATTTGGCTCGCTGTGCAGAAGTGCGGCGCAGCCCGACGTGACCTGAGCGAGCTGCAGCGCCTGACAGAGAAGAGCGTGCTGGAGGCTGTGGACGAGCTCATCTCGTCTGTACATCGCGCCAAAGAGTCGGCACTCGCCGCTGTCAGGCGACATTATGATCAGCACCTCGTCTGTTGCGCCCTACTTGTGAGTACACTTCTTCGTTTTTTTTGTCTAACATCACTAGATGTCGGTGCTTAAAATGCTATATGTGTCATAATGGCAATAGCTCATAGAGGGCCGGGGTGTAAGTCCCAGTGTCTCTTTGGGAATGGGCCTTTTGGTTCGTCTACTGCCGCCTATCTAATCTAATCCTTCTCAGTATGTGCAATAGCCGGATGTTTTTTCTTATAGTCTTTGTAAATCGTCACAATGCTGGCAGATCGTGTCGTGTGGTAATTTCTTTCAGCTTAATGATGTCAGAGTGCTTCATTTGCTCCTGCCGCTGTTCTAGTGTTCTTTCCTGCTATCTGCGGCCCTGTCCTGAGACTCGTGCGTACGCACACATGTGCCAATGGTGATCCTCACTCACCTACCTTGATATCATTTGTCTCTTATTCTCCTTTGGAGCGCATGGTAGCGTTTGAACCTAAAGTGATGAGCATTCCCATGCTGGCAGCCCGTGGATGCCTGTACACCTGGTTGCTTTTATTTTTTGTTTTATGGCTCCTGGTTGCGAGCTGGCGATCTGTAGCTCTGGGTCTCGCGACGCGTCCGAGGTCGTAACTTCACAACCTGCATCGTTGCATGTGACAGCAAGGCCGGATAAATTGAAGATCCTCAACTCTAGGGCACTTTATTGGGAGAGGATGTCCTTTGACTGCTCGGACCGGACCTGGAAGCGAGCGGGATGTTTTTCAGTTGCTCAGAATTGGGAAGGATAAATTTTAACCGAAAATATGGAAAGTTTAGGGTATGCTTGGTTTCCTAGCCTAACGTTACTACCCCAAATTAATTTTAACTGAAAAAATCTGGAGAGGAGGGTAACCTTAGAGTACTTAAGAATGCCTCTCCTGCCAAGTTTGTTACTGTCGTTTGGTGGGCCTCGTCTGTCTTCCCTTCAGCTCCTGGTGGTGATCTTTCAATAGTGGAGACTGATATTCTTGAATGCCCACCCCGGGCTGCGAAAGACGTCCCACTCGAATGCTTCCTTTCTACCTCCTCTGTTTTTGCTTTGAGTTATTTTGCGTTTTTTCCTGCGGCATGTGCCGGAAGGTTGTTCAATTAAAGGCAGCCAACTTCACCGCAAACCTAAATAATAGACCCACTGGTTCATACTGAAGATATACGCCAAGATATAGGCCCCAGAGAAGTGTGGGAGACGCTGTCTGATTGCCGTAACCTAAAGATCTGGGCATGACAAGCGAGACAATCTATCAGCTGAAGCGGTCGGGGACACAATTACTAACAGGGACGGTACCACAGGAGAAGTCAGGCTCTGGCACACCAAGAAAACTACACTGAGAACAAATAAGCTTCTGAAACGTGAGGTTATCCCAAATCATGCTATAACAAGTACCCTGAGCTCCTCCAGAACGTCGCAACAACGACAATTCACGATCGCCTGCAGAAGGACCTGCGTATTAATTCAAAGTCGGGGTGTCGGAAAGAAACTCATGCTCTTCACTTTTCAGTCTCCCTTTTGTAGCGTAGTTATCGCAAGGGTTTACTCCTTCATTTGAAGCCTTTTTTGACCCATTGTGTGCAGTAGGTGTAAAGTTTTATGACTTCAAACTTATAAGAAAGAAAAAATAACACGTCGGCAGGAGCGACCCACTATCAACCTCACTGCAGCAGCACACAACCCTCGCTGAGGGTTAGCTGGATGATGGACGTTTGCTATGAGTGGGCGGAGGAAATGCGTAATCAATAACATCTCGCTTTATTTTGTCGAGTAGGGCAAATGAAATACTAACTCACATTTCTCGTGTCTTACCTTTATAGTGAAGTAGATTTGTGACTGCCATTTTACGTGTGAGTAACAAGAGCTTTTATGTCAGTAGACATAATTATATCTATATTTGGTGCAGGCGTATATGACCAAAAACTTTAACGTGAGACTTCTCCTTTAGCCAAGTGTAAATTGACCAGCAAGGAGTTCAGTCGTGGATATCACTGTGTATTACACGTTCAATTTCAGTTTGGTTTCGGTGCAGAATTCCTCATTACTCTGGTCACTCTCACCGGCTGGTCTCCAGTGTCCGCACTTTTGCTTCATGCTTTGGCTAACGAAGCAAACTCGATGATTCCATGTCGGGCCCAGTGTTTTACTTCAGCTTTTGGTGTTGAAACCAAAGCGGCACCCATTAACTACGGGATGCGTATCTTTCATACCGTTTCGGGAACCGATATTTCCACCATTCGCAGTTAATGGGTTTACCTTTTAGCTGCCAGTTAACTACTAAAGCAAATTGGTCTACGGTGTAAAAACCTATGATTCGCCCGCTGCCTCTTAGTGATTGCGTGGGATGAGATTGTAGCACTGCTGCCTGCGGATGCCTTCACATATTGCGCCTTCTTGGGTTTTGCTGGTGTAGTAGTCCATGGAGTTAGTGGTGTAACATGAGTTGAGCTTTACTATATTTACGACTAGATATGTTGGTACACCGTGTACAATTGTACACAAGACTCTTCTCCATTACTCCGTGATAAACTATTGATAGCTAGGCCAACGAGCTGAAGGTAACGCAGCTCGTGCCTAATTAGTGGGAACTTGATAAACTTCGGGGAATAAGACAACTTACATTTTTCGTGGGAGGGAATTAATGCTGATGACACTGAGAGTGGGGGTAATGATACAGATACACTATCATAAAATTACGACATCCAGCCGTTGTATACCAAGTATTAAAAGGATTAATGTTGCATTATCTCGCTGGGGAAGACTGTAATTGGGATTGTTGTTCTGCACATAGTACATTTGGGTATAACATACGTACAGCCCTCAAGCTACGAAGGTGCTACGGTCGCTCCTAAAGTAATGCCTCCTATATTTTAACTCACAAAGTTGAAGAGCTACGAAGCCGAAAGTGGCACCATTTCAGCGAGCGACCTTTTTTGCTCCAGAATTCTTATATGTAATCGCCACCATTCTCAATGCACTTTTGTCAGCGTTAAACGAGAACCTTGATGCGTATTATTATTACTAGCGAGACCCGTGGAAATTCCACGGTCGGTTAGTTAATGTCCTCACTTTTTATGATGAACGAATCTTAACGTACGCTATTATAACTCACTTTAGTTCGACCTAATGCAGCTTCTCCACCTAACCTCCCGATAAATAGCGCCTATTCGTTAATCATAACAAACTCCGTCTAACTTCAAAGTGCGCTGCACGCGAGAGTTGAAACATGGCAACGTTGTCCCCTATCCTTCCCCTTGCGCTGCTGTGTATGCAGCTTCGACTTATCTAATATTATTATATTGAAAACTTCTTGAATTCCGAGCTGCGGCAGCTATTCCACTACAGCGAGGACCACGTGCTCACTTTAGACTCTGTCTTTGAATTACCATTAAGTTTCAGTTCACAACTGTACATATTTGCAATCGATGTGTCTAAATAGATTCAACCGTTATCATGCGCACAGAAACATCTGTTCCAAGAACGTGAAGCGCTCCCGTGTTCCAACTCGTAGCAAGTCCATCCCTAATAGTGTGGGCCCACTATCGCAATAATTGCTCCGCCACTTAACTTTTCGCTTTGGCCGTCACGTTGTCGTTACAACTAATAGTGCTTGACAGTGACGCTAAAACTATGCGTCATTGCAACTTTGAACTAACTCAAAAGTAGAGGGTGCATATTCCTAAAGCTTGGCCATTGCAGTTTGTTATAACGTACAAACTGCCAGAAACAACTCATACCTTAGATATTCTATTTAGTGGCATAGCAATGCCCAATCGAATACAGAATTGCGTGGCAATGCAACTTTTACGTGGGCGTCACCCTGTACATGCACAATATATCTAGACACTATAGCACTGGTGGATCTCGCAGACATTTTACCAGCAAAATTTTCGTCCCTGTATATCATCATAGAGATATAAAGACAGCATAAGCGAATGTAGATATCTCGCTTTTAGGAGGTTCTTCTTGTTGCTTCTCTTCTATGTTTACACGCCTTTGCTATCCTCTGTTTCTCATTGTCTAAAATAACATTATTTAGACTCGTATTTTTAACGTTTCCATTTTTCATCGGTGCATTTGATGATTTTAATTCTACTGCGGGACCCGTGGCTGCTTTACACTTGATGTGCGATAGCCTGCCAACATATTACTACACAGTCCATTTCTAAAAAAAATTATTCTTGTCGCTGACAGTACTTTTTCTGTTAATTTACGTCATTTCTCTTAATATCGCACTTTCACGTGGAAAATGCAGTTAAGAATGAATTGAGAACAGCTTTGCTTGAAACTTATTATGGCTACGATCCGATTTTCCCATATTTTAGATCGGCATGCAACCCCAGCAACGTGAATATTACAAAAAATAAAATTTGGTATCATGGTAGGTATGATGCGTGCAAAATGAACTTCATGTCTTTGCTTCGAAACTGACTGAAATTTTTTAAGTGCGAGCTGAAAGAAACCAGCGGTTGTTCAACTTCCTTCCAGCGAAAATCAGAGCTTCTTATAAGTTGAATTTTCCCCTATCTATTATTGAAGAGCGTAACACGAACGAAGGAACAGCGCTATTAATATCAACTAGCTGGACCCGTGAAAATATTCGCGGTTTACCAACTTTATTTTGAGTGTTTGAAAAATTTCCTTTTACCGGTATGCTTGTTGCTGGATTTTAATGTAATTAGTTGCACATCTAATTTAATCTTGTTTGTTATTGCAAATCGGTAGTTGCCCTCCTGGGGGTAGTTAACTTCCCAGGGGTTGTTGTCCTCCTAGGGGTCATTGTTTTCCCGGAGGGTAGTTGTCCTCCTAGGGGCCATTGTTTTCCCGGAGGGTAGTTGTCCTTCCAATTTAAGGGGTAGTTTTCCTCCTCTTGGGACAGTTGTCCTCCAATTTAGGTAGCTGTTCTCTGTGGGACCCGTGGATATTCTACGGTTGGTAAATGTTTTCACTTACCATAGTTTAACCTGAGGTAGTGCCTCAAACTTAATCCAACCCGTCTGAGCTGACGTCCGTCGCTTACTCCTGTCTTTCCTTACGCAGTCCGACTACCTTACATCTCGCTTAACCTTTCGTAGCATATTTATTTGGCCTCTAAAATTAATCACGAATGTATTCCGCCAGCAAAAAATTCGCACTTGTGTCTTGATAAATATAGAATCATGACGGTGCTCCTTGTATTGTTCTCAAATGTATTTGAACACCTTTTCTAAGCTCTTTTTCCCACAGCTTACAGGTAATTTAGCTCTTTTTAATTTTACGCATTTCAATTTTTTGTAGGCGTATTCGATTTTTCTCACTATTATGGGACCCGTCGGTACTGATCAACAGCCCATCATTATTCTGCTTTGTTTGATGCGATTGTGGACCCGCGCGTGAAAAAATTCACCCAATAATAATCAATGTACTTGCTAATATAGGCCTGTGTGGAATCTTCTCTTCTT
>LQNS02277275.1:7055488-7075694 GCA_001587735.2 Parhyale hawaiensis | reverse complement strand
CAGAGCCTCCAACCTGGGCTAATTTCCGCCTATCTATTTCGTTAAGAGCGTGACACCAAACATATAAATATATATATTTATTTATAAACACACGAAGGTTATTCTTAGTATTAGATTAGATTAGATGATTATTGAAGAGCGTAACACACGAAGGAAGGAAGGAAGGAAGGAACGAAGGAACAAACGAACAACGCTTTTAATATTATAGATAGATAGCCCATCATTTTTCTGCTTTGTCCATAGCTAGGTAAAAAAGAAAGCAGATTCGGTCAATTTTTTCAGTAGGATTATCTTTCTGTTCTAAAGCTGTCATTGTATTAGGTTAGACATCGCACTGTTCTGACGGAATTCCCACGGTAACGACAAACAATAATTTACAATATAATAAAGACCGATGTGTATTTATCGGTTTATTTGTTTATTTATTTATCTGTTTCTGTCACGCTTTTACAAAACAGATAGGCGGAAATATATAAGCCCATGTTGGAGGTTCTGGTCGTCCTCCCAAGCTCGATTGAAAAGTGATCGGTAGAAAATAGGCCGGGTTGCAAAAGATAGCAAACGTATCGTAATCAAGGACAGTTGAATTTAAAAAAATTAAGACATCGCAGGCTTAGTCTGATCTGTGCGAATATTAGCTCCGCCATACATCGAATCTACCCTTAAGTATCGTACGACCTTATACCTGAATACACTTCTTGCATTGCCGAAATTGAACTCGTAGCACTGAAGATATTTGAAGCTTCCATTGGCACTCTCATGCATCTTGATTCGTAGTTTCTTTTCACTGATGATTTCGTGCTTCAGCTATTCTCCCAAAGTTAAATCAATGGTCAATGAAATAGCTTTCGCTGAACAAAAACCATTGGACCTGTATAAGCTAGCATACCGTATCCACAATACCGAATCTGAGCTATTACTTAGAACGTTACTGATCGGGCTGCAATAAGCCGTGAATTTTCTCCATTTCAGAGAGGGAAAAAAGTTTCGATACTGAGCGGCTGTGAAGCCGTTAACGCTCATCTCAGGGTGCTTAGGTTAGCAGTTATAGTAACGAATGTATTATCAATGAAGAAGGTCATCACAAATTCTTCGCTGTCATTTTATGACAGCGCGTGCCCTCTAGTAGAAATTATAACGCGCTGACACAGAACAGCTCAGCTGCATAAAAATAATTATTAGAAAAACCTTACCCTCTTGCATCCAATTGATAATCCCCGCCGTATCATAGATACCTACGTTAACTTTATAATGCTGCCTGATTCACATTATTTTGAAGATTTTACCGAAGATTTTCTTCCAAGCTATTTGACCGATAACAGCTGCTGAGCTTGAAAACTATTCGCTCCAATTTTCTGCTATCTATTATTGACGAGCGTAATACACACACCCACCCTGCTTTTCAAGAAAACGACGCGACCAACCTCTCATAAACTTTCGACAAAAGAGGTGTGATCGGGATGGGTTAATAGTTGGAGGTTCGGTATGAAACAGAGCCCATCGTAACAGGCGTCACATATGGGCGACACGCCAGCACTCCGAAAAAAAAACAGCCGTAACATCCGAAGGAAAACACGGAAGCAAGCGGGGCTGCGATCACACCAGCCATCCTCTGAAGAAAGAGAGGAATCATACCCGATGGATCAATGCCCCCATAGGGGTCCAGGTCAAGAAGAAGACGGTGCACTTCAGAAGATCTGGAAGCAAAACCAGAGAACTTCGGATCGGGATCACACGCTAAAGGAATACGCACCCGGTCCCGGCTCTGCCTCCCATCAAAGTAGCACAATAAAAGGTCCCCTTGGCAGCGGGGTCCGCAACAAGATCACCACCAGCGCCAATTCAAAGGGGGACAGAAGAGCTCACACCAAGCACAGCGCTTTTCAAGGTGGACCACCACTTATGTGCGCTAACAGACGAAGCTCGAAGCTAACAACTCCCTGGACCTCAAATGATGCTCCCTCTCAGCTTCTTCGTAAGCACCACCAGCCCGACGCTGCAGTTCGATGAAAGTAAACTGCAGACCGGCAAGTACGCCACCGGGAATATACCTTCCGCTTCAACTGGTGCGCCCTACTACAGGCATCATCAAACCAGGGCTCATCTCCTGTCCTGATCCTAATGAAGCGGGAAAGGACATGGGCGCGCCCCATGTCAGAGAGAAGCCGATCCAAAGTAGACCCAGGATCAGGAGACTCTCACAACACCGCAAGGTAGCGCAAGGATGGCACCAGAGACGGCATCCCAATTCACTCTGGACTTCAAAAATATATTACGCCTAACAGTGAATCTGGGGACCCGCTGACGGATTTGCAGCGTCGCGAAGAGGGCACCATGGTCCGAAGAACCAATGGGAGACTCCACTGACACCCCAATCAAATCAGAAACATCAGTCATCAGTAGTAGGTCGTAAAAGTCAGCGCCTGCCGAGTCGATCAATTTTTTCACAGCTGCAGTTACGGCGTTGTCGGGAAACCGCTGCCCATATAGTGCGTCTTTCAAAGGTCCCTACAAATGGAAGCCTATCGATGCCAGGTCGGGACTATACCGTGGTTGAGACAGCAGCCCCCAGCCGAACTTTGTCGCTTCCGTGGTCTTCAAACTTGTGTTTGGCCTGGCGTAGTCGTGTTGCAAACGTAATGTATCCCTCATCTCTGGCCATACACGGGCAATTCGGACCTTCAGCTGTATCCTTGAGATGACAACATCGTGCCCAATGCAGTGACACCCACATCCAACTCTACACGCATTTCATTCACCGTTATCCGCCGATCGGTTGATCGAGGCCCACTTTGTTTTCTGGGATGGTGGCTGTGCATGGGCGTCCCAGCGCACTTTATCACTCACATCTCTGTCGCCACTTTGAAATGGAAACCATCTCCTAATTGTGCTGACAGCAACTGCATCGGCTTCGTTAACGTTTACCAGGCGTAGGTGAATGATGATTGGTTCACTTTTTCTGCTCGGAGGAATTTAATTACTTATCTCTGCTTCTGACGCACGTCCATGACAGGGATTGCTTTCACAGAGTGTCTCACCGTCAGTATCTGCAACAGAGAGATGGAACTTTCTGGTCATGAGTGCATAAGTTCATTGATTATAACATTGCAGTTTGCCATCCCGTCAGATCCTTTCGGCCGGAATAAGAAATAGGCATTACTTTTGGAACGACCCTCCTCCGTGGAGCAAAGTCATGTGGTTGAGTTAATCCATAGTGTGTCGCGAAGAAGGTCTGTTGCCCAATACCTCATTGTTTAGATCATTCATTCTTACATGTATGTTTCGAACCTACGCCATCATTTCTACATCCCATATTTCTTTCAAGTTTTCATTTTTGCCATACCCCGTTTTTCTTTCAGGACCTTTTCCGTATACAAATTTTTTCTTTATTTTAACAAGTTTTCCCGTAGCTACCCCATTTGTCGAACTTTATACGTATTATAAAATTTGTGTTCATCCGTTTCACATGATGCTGCGTGCATAAATTTGCGGAACTCAAATTTTTTACCGGCCGTATTTTCGCCGTCATTTATTCTGTACCCGTTTACTTACCATGCCTTGTTTATTTTTGACTGTGCCCTTTTTTTCTCGCTGTCATTCCTCTATTTTTTTTTTTTAGCTCATTCATGTATTTAACCTTGCTTCACTTCAAATAGTTGACTCCGTGCATCATTTTTTTGTGTACAATTTAAATTTATCTGCAAAATCCACATGTTAGCTGCAGTATGCTCCCCCGTCAAGTATGCTTCTTGAATTTCCTTACATTGCCAAGCGTCTCCGATAATCCTTAGTAAGATGCCGGACCTTGGGCAGCAGTAAGGGGCATAGGTGCGGCGTATTGACGCTGCTGTAGCAGAGAGTGTCTTGCGTCACTCCTGTTGCTGCTTATACTGAAGAACTCTTATTGCTTTCGGACAACACAGTATTCTCTCGCCAACCCTCCGAATCATGCTGCTTTGTGGCTGCCTGGCATAGCCCCCTGCCTGCCTGACGTCCCTATGACTACCGCACTTGCGCTGGAAGCGAGTGGTGCAGTAGGCGAGTATAGAGTCATCTATCAAGTGCGGGCTGTTCCCTTCATCTCATGTTAATTACCGCTATTCCGTGTCTTGAATAGTTTTCAAATGAGAATTGTTTTGTCTATAAAAGATCTCACATAATCGCATAATGATGATATAACACTTGGTAATGCGGCCACCACCGATGTCTGAATATGGTGAGCTCTGCGTTAGCTACGTACCTGCTGAAGATCCTAAAGCTACGGCGTGGGTGTGTGTGTGTGTTTTTTATGACGTCAGACGCTTTTTATATTATGGCAAAATGCTACCTGCGCTGGAGCTGTTACTGTTGCTGCAAAGGGATTGACATGAACCTGGAATTATAACTTATAAGGCCCAGTGATGTAATAATTCTAAAAAAATTACAGCAACTTGAACACAAACTTTTTTTGTTTCAAACTTCGGCTTAGTTGAGCCGTTCACCATATAGTCTATACTCAAAAATATCGATTTTGGAGAATACGGTTATCTTACAAACTACTGTAATTAGACCAAAAGTTAGGTTTGGTGGCAACAAAATTTCAGGAATAGCGTATTTAAATATGTTATTTTGCAACAAAAATGCAAATTCTGCTAGTATCCTATCTAAATAGCAGCTGTGCGCACACATGAAAGGAACGATAGCTCCTTTTTACTGCGTCTTGGCACACTTGAAAGGAACGATAGTTCCATTCCTTTGTGCCAGTACCCAGGCACATAAGGCACAATTGTTACGGTGAGCGTGCTAGAGGCTAGCACTGAGCGGGGGGGGGGGTTCCATCCCTGTTCACGCATGATATTCTTGCGGGGCTATGAGCTGTGCTCCACCGTCGAAAGGAACGCAAAAATAAATAAATAAATAAAAAATACCGACGGCGCTTCAATCGCCGAAATCGGTCCAGTACTTTTGCAGCAATCAAAGAGCACCTTTTCTGCAGGAACAATTGTTCCTTTTCACGACCGTTTGTTTTCCTAATAGGAGTAACTAATGTCCCGGTCGAGCGTGCGAGGGTTAATATTCAGTATGGCGTGTTTCTCCGACATAAAAAATTTGATCAGGTACGCCTCGCAGATAAGTTATCCCAGCATTTTACAATGTGACCCTTTAGACACTTGCTTCTCTTGAAACAAGCTACGAGCTACCGCATCGCTGTGTATCTAGCTGACCTGTTTGACAAGCTTGTCGCTCGTTAGAATTATTAATTGTTAACTATCTACTTTTTGTATCTCGAACGCAATGCTTGTGTTCAACACTGCAAAATGACTGCCTGCCCGCACGCACGACAATGTCTTCGATGTTGACTATATGAACCTGGTGCGAATGAAATTAATATATCGGTGGGAGGTGCAAAATATCGCCCACCTTCTTACAAAGTTTGACCTTTTTACCTTGGTAAACTATTTGTCATTGGTGACCGTATTTCGTGTGACACTGCCTCCTCTCAATTATAGCCCTGGTGACCTTAGGTATTTTTGCTTTTATTGGTGGCCGCAGCGTTCCTTGGTGCCTCGAACAAAGAACCTCGTTCTTCTCCAGGAAAAAAATTGGGTCCGACCTCAAACTTTGGAGCAGCTAATGGTTGGCGGTGTGCAGGAAAATTCACCGTTGCGAAGTTGATTTTAGGCTACTTACTTATAGCTTTTGGCTGTGCTGTTGAATATATAAGTATAGCTAGTATGAATATCTTGTGACTAGAAAGTCAGGGCTGGTGATGGTAGCTGCATTGTCGTGGAAAATGTGGTTTATGGTCTGTAGCTTCTTCAGAGATCCCTTTCACAGGAATTTTAAGATTTTTCTTTCCTTCAATACAAAGTTAAACGAGTACCTGACAGTAAAGAGTTTCATGTTCAGTTCCAGTGCATGAACCTTCTGTGGGGAAGTAATCCCTACACAAAGATAATATTAACTCTTTATTGTTCGCATTAATGTAAATTTTCGTGGGATAGCACAGTTTCCTCAGAGGGCATAGCATGAGGCTAGAGGGTGAGGTTGGTTAGGTTCGTCCATCCTATGTTATTGGGAGTTGTGTAGGTTATCTTAGGTAGGCTTTCGGGACGTCTATCTTTTGTGCCTACTGTGCTTTCTTCTACATTCATACTCCCGATGATACTTTATTCTGTTCTTCTTCTTTTCCGATTTGTTGTGCCCATGTACGTTGATCCCGTGTGGGAACGCCCGTTGTGTATGGGTCCCACGTTTATTTTGACGCTGCACTTGTCCCTTACCTTTATTCTCTTACAGCAGCTGGGTACAGATTTGAGGAGCCTCAAACTATCTCGTGTAACGATAACCGATTATCACTGTTATATTTAGGTATGCGTGACCGAACTTTCGTACGAGCGAACGCAGTAAAGGGTGAAGGCTAGTGAACTTATTAGCGAATGTTTGCTGCTTGCGAGCCCAAAAATTGAACCAAAGTTCGAAGCTTGAGATTTGGTACATCATCTATAGAGTAGCTAGGTGCATAGACGGTGGCCATTGGTGCCTTGTGTCCTGCCCAGACGTCGCCGTTGCCCCACAATTTCAAAGGTTATCAGGTTGCCTGCGCTACAAAGATGACCAGTTACCGTGTTAGATTAATGTTTCTTTGCGCACTTGCCACGCCACTTGAAAATCTTGAAACTGTCCAACACTGACACACGCGTGTGCTTTGGGTCTGTGGAGGTCATTGCTGTGGTGTTTTCCCTCCAGTCTGTGGTGACGACTGAAGGATAGTGTCAGATTCGTTCACTTTCGCGATGTAGTTTCATCGTATTAGAAAAAGCGTAAGATCGAAGTTTGTGCAGTAATAGGAAGCCGCACTGGCTGATGCTGTGCTGCTCCATATGGATCACTTTACTCATTCCGAAACCTTTCACTGTGTGAGCAAATGTATACCTTAGTATCATGTTGTATATATCCGAGCTGTCGTCCTAGTAGCCAATGCTCGACTGTAGTATGTGAATGCTACTCTTGAGTGCTGGTGCCTTTACGTGTTCATCATGGACATAATGCACATGTTATGTCCCACATTAGCGACTAACTTAGTCCATGCGCAAGAGGATAGGATCGAGCAAAACACGATTCATTCAGCGCCAACCTCTGCATCCTCATGGGACCGATGCACGTGTGGTAATTGGCTACGTGCAGTTTTATAACACCAATAAACAGTGCAAAATAAGAATCGGATAGCCGATATTGGAATATTTATTCGTGGCAAACTGAAAATTTTCTTTGCTGGCCGGTACCATCAGCTTGATACACCAAACATACCTGCATTATGACGTTCAGGAACTCCAGTTGTGTGTCAGAATTGATCCAATTAAATGAAAATTCAAGTTGCTACCAGGGTTGCAGAGTTGGAGTCTGCCGGAATCAGAGGATTTGATGGGGAGTCAGAATCTCACTCTAAGAAAAAGGAAAAATTTTTGCAGTTTAAAGATGACTCAATATTTCGAAAACGAAGTGTCTAATCCAAAAATTACTATGAATAAAATGTAATTAGAATTCCGTTTTACATGTGCCATGCAAATTTCAGAACAAGCGGATAAGTTTATGTTAGGCTAGGCTAGGTTATGTTTGATTAGGTCAAGCAACGTTGGATCAGGTAAGGCAAGGTAAGGTTCGGTTCGTTTTACCGGGGTTGACGCCACCGAAATGTCGAACGTCTTAAGTTTTTAATCTATGTGCTTGCCATTGATAATGGACTACCTAGATTTTCTAATGCCAATGCACCAATGCCAATTACTTCATACAATTTGATAGCCTAGCCTAATTTCTGTGAAATGATATGCAATAATCTGGACGGAAATTTTCTCAGAACAAAAAACTAGGCATGAGAATAAAAGACCACAATTTGACCCCAGCCCACCCTATAAACAGGTTTTCTGCATGGTAGTTATTACTGGATCATAAATATAAAAAAATCAATGTACTACATGGTACTAATGATGCAAAATGTTGTAAATGTACAAAACTACTATCTTTAGCTTAAGATGTGTGTTTATATTTATTGGTAAAAATTTTTTAGACATGTTTAATGTTGACATTTGCTAAGTAGGTACTAAATTGGATCAAGGAGTCGGAGTCTGAAAATCTTGAGGACCCGTGGACGGAGTTAGAGTCGGAAATTCTAGAGGGGAGTCGGACCTTGAACCATCCGACTCCGCAACCCTGGTTGCTACCAACATTTCCATCTCCGCTTGGAATGTACAGTGCCGTCAGTAATGTACTGTCGCTCCTAACTCACTACTACAGTGTATATATAATACGTGGCAAGGTCCAAAAGTTCGCGGAATTCTTGAAAATATTCACCCTAAATTGAAGTTTTCTTGCGTTCCTGCAAAGGTACCTCTTGCTCTGCGAAGAGCAGTACTCCTCTTCGCGAATTCACCCTACTAATTTTGACGTAAGTTTGACGTGCTAGGATAAGTAATGAGTAATTACTCATTAGAGCATCACCATGAAGCGTTTGGTACCAATATGACTAGAAGTTCGTGAGTAGGAAATTTTCTGTGCTTTGCTGCCCGTGTGGTGAGTGCCAATTGCAATGCGTTCGAATAAAGTAAAAACGAATTGTAGATCTATGTTTTGACAGCGAATTTGGGCAACTGATAATTACTTTGATATTGACAAAGAAGTGAGGGCCATCGTCTCATCGTTGCCACCATTTGTTACCACCTGAATTGTAATATATATCGCAGTTGGAGACCAGCTGTCATGTAATAGAGCGTTTGGCCTTCTTGTCTCAGCTATGGAGCTAGGACAGGATATTTCCGCCAACATTTTGAATTCCCCTCGTATGAAAGGCTTTTCGTTACGCCACTGACTGCTTGTATACCTACCTACTTCTTATTACCTCCGCTTAGGAGGTTATATTTATTAGGAGTTTGAGTGGTTGTTTGTCTATCACCAAGATACTTTAAAACGTTATGGACTGATCTTTACGAAATTTCCAGGGATTGTTTGATATGTTTAGAGGAAAATATAACAAATTTTAGTGGATATTCATTCAACTGTTTGTTTGTTTATTTGCCTGTCTCATTTTTTCTTAGAAGCGTACCTCAAAAAGTTAGGGACGGACCTGTCCATGTATGAAATTTGTACGACTTGCTGGGAGTGTTACTAATGGTCAAATTTTTATCGATTTGTGTTTCCGTTTGTTTGTCTCTGCGTTTGTTTTCATGTTTTACAGTACCATAAATAAAAAAAAATTGCACAGGTCTTCTTGAAATTTACAGGAATTGTTAAACTGAAGGACACACAAATGGCCAAATTTTGATGATAACCGGCTTGTCTGTTTGACTTATGTTTGCCAGAACATAACTCAAAGTTACCCGCAGATCTCCGAGAAAATTACAGTAGCTGGTATTACTGTAAAGAGGCGCAAATGACCAAACGTTGGCAGTGAAGAAAAGAAGGTCCTTACTTCATGTCCAATTTCATTTTCCGCTAACGTTGCCTTGCTCAGCTGAGGTATGCGCTCTCAGAGTGCTCATTAGTTTATTTTATAGTATTCAGAACACTTGGCGTACGACGGTGAGAGGGAAGTCGTGTTGCAAATGACTGCTTGATTATAACCCGTGCATAGTGTGTCACAAACTTACCATATTGGTGTTGTAGCCCGCTGTTACGTGCTTCAGGGAACAGAAATTTGGTTAACTTCGAAATTTACTTCGGCTCTGGCGATAATATGCTTAGTGTTAACTATCTAATTAACCTATACTTCTTGGAAGTATGAAATAAATTTTTTATATGCCTGGACTGATAACTATTAGTATTTACCGAACTCATTAATGGCAACATAAAATTATTATCGAATCTATTAGTTAGTCGTCCTTAAACCAAAAGCTGTAGGGTAGCTGCTGTATTTCTAAGTAAGTTTGTTTAATTGTTTTTTAAAAGCTCCAAGTTGCGATCACCTTCGTATAAAGAGATTTAACCAGCGGATTTTCTTTCTTTAGAGGAAACAGAACTCCGTTTTTTAAAGTTAGGTACCACGTGTTACTGCGAAACGATCTGTTGCTCGCCGTCAGTTTGGGGTTCTTTGCAGTGTGGGATGCACGAGTTTTTTTTATTGATATTGGCGGATACATTGAACCACAGATGAAGTTTTCTCAAAAAGAGTTGCGCGTGGTTCTTAACATACCTATAGCATTTCAGTACCGTTAAAATGGGTTGACCTCAGCGACAGTAGGGTGTCAATTACGTGGAAGCTTTCTCTCGGGTGGACACAAAGGAAGAGTGCCACTGAGGTAAAAGTTTACTTAATGCCAAGTATATTTGGTTGAAGTTCCATTATGACGACTTGTACACCTAAGCAGGCTCACACCTGGCTATGGCGCGACTAGCTGCCCCGTCGTTGCTTAACTCTTGTTAAAGTCTATCCTGTAGGACTGCTTGCTTGTGCCGCGTAAGACGAATTCGTTTCATATTAAATTCTTAGAGATAGGAAGGTGTAAAAGTTATCTAATCGATTGAAGTATCTCCAGGAGTAGACCAAGCTCACCACTTGGTGGCTACGTGGCATAGCATTCTAGTTTTAGAGTGATTTCATGAGTAGGTATCGACGCATTCATGGGCTTTCTAATGCGATACCTACGTCGCTCCATATACTACACGATACTTTATGGTTGCGCATATGTGAAACCTGGATTAGCGACACAAGTTGCTCTAGTTATAATAAAGATGGGTCTAAGGAGCAGTTTAACTCACACGATGATGGAGTTTCCACTTCGCCTCATCTCCTTCCTTCCAGCCCTTTCTTGGCTACAACTCCTACTTGCCTTGAAACATATATACGTACCTAGATGACAAAGTTCACCATGCCCAACACCTCTGTTTCATATTCTTTATTATTGTCGCCCTACTTGCTCTCACATTTCCGATGCAGGGAAACTGTAATAAAAATAAAAGAATCAGCTTTTCTTGGCAGTCCATGGTCTCTCCGCAGCACAAGACGATCCACGCGCTACAGCCCTAATGAGCTCATCCTTCAGTCCCGTAAAAAAATGAGTTTATGAAACTCAAGTGTACTGCTAATTGTGCTGACAAGCTCATCAATGAAGACGAAGGGGGATGAGTAAATGGAAATGATGAGGTGTGGAGCACTTGAGCAAATTAGATATGAATGTTATTGGCTGCATTTCTTTAAGAGAGGAATGTGAATAGCACCAATTATATGACTTGGCCTGAGTGGCTTAATTGTGCCGCCAGTTATACGTGTAGTGGTTCAGTCTGCACTAACGGTTGGGCACTTGCTTAACTTCTCCTGCTTCGACTTACGTAAACAGTGCCAACCCATGGTCTCCTTCCTTCATTCCTTCTCGGATAGCTTCTGATAGGAAGCTTAGATTCTTATTAGTTGGCTCATTTGATGGAACACAGCTCAATTGCTGTGTGAAGGAAGCTTGGGACATGATTACAGTGCTGTTTCTTTTGCATGACAATTTAAATTATTTTCGGCATAGTTCTTTTCAAAATAATTCTTTTCAGCCCTTGCGGTTTTCGGCGTAGCCACCATGGGCAATAGATATCGGTGACTACAAGCAGTGGGGTTGTGGGTTCCTATTGAATATCGCGTAGTGAAACAGTATAGCTAACTTTTTTTCCCTTAAATTGTATTTTGCTATGAAGGGTACCTACCCCTCTGGAGGTAAAGGGTAGGACGTGGGCAATAAGGTTAAGCTAGTTGGGTACGCCCCTCGCATTATATGGGGAGCAACGACCGCAAGGAGACGAACCTTATAGGTTACCTTAGCCATTAAGCTAGGCATTCGCGGCGTCTGTATTTTGCACCCACTGAGCGTCATTTCATTTTCATGCTGCTCCAAGTTTTCTTTTATTTTCTTGTTCTTTCCCGACTGCTGTTTCTGTGCGCGTTGATCCAGTGTTCTCAGGCCCGCGCCCTCAGGGTTTGTTGGGTAACTCTTCCGTAAGGGATGCTGCATCTAGCGGCAGTTCCTGCTATGAAGGTTAATTTGTAAAGTTTGGCGGGTTCTGTATACCTCGCTTTCTGCTCCGTGAGGTGGGTCGTCGATTGAGGAGGCTGACTTTTTCCGCGGAACTACTACCTTCTCCACTGTGGAGCGCCTCATAGGGCCGTCCGCACGAGACCCTTTCTTCTGCCATCTTCTTTTTTCTTCTTTCGTCTCTTGAAGATGCTATGCGCCTTATTTCACGGCCAAAAGTAGCTCAGCGGCCAAAATTGAACGTGCAGAATTGACTTAACCTACAGTTTATCAATCAGTACGCCGTCACTGCCGAGTCCGGAGCCTCCGGTAGGAAGGCCGAGACAAAATATTTCCCCTTCGATAGAACAATTGACGCTCCAGCAAGAAAAGACACGGACAGAAAACACCCTGGAACACCTGCACGACGGCGTTTTTACTCAGGATTGAGCGGTATTAGTAGAATTCGTGAAAACGTTTGCTAACTTTGACGATTCTAAGCTGCATGTGCCGTAGGAGGCTTAAAATACTCTACAATTCGATGCAGTACTGCATGTGCCTCGTTGCCGTATGGCGGTGATGAAATGGGCACCCTTGCGGAAACCCACAACCTAGCATGCCCTCACTCTACTATAATTTCACTGCTAGTGTGTCAGACGTTGACCACGGGGCGCCGCCGCACGCATGCAGGCTCACACTGTTACCACCACATCCTCGTTTTCACTGCGCGCCAGCGTGCTGAAGGAGTGTCCAGGTTTTGCTATTTTTTGTTTTTATAATTTCTTGTCGAGTGTTGTGTTCGGTGTGCTGGATAAGTTTATTGCAACAAATACTGTTAGTTTTTTTCAGTATTAATATAGCGATTACTACTAAATTTTTCCGTCGATATTGTCAATACTGTAAGAGTTGTGTTGATGAAATTTTGACGTAGTTGTCGATAAAGTTACCGTATATAGCCTAGCAATTTCATTGATAAATGAACTGAATTAAAAGCCTATTCCCGTGATGCAGCCTAATTTCTTTGAGAAATGAATAAAAACTAAAAACATATTCCCGTGCCGGGAATCGAACCCGGGCCTCGCGGGTGAGAGCCGCGTATCCTAGCCACTAGACCACACGGGATTAAAGGTTGAAGCGGCCGCAGTAGTGAGCAGTTTAGGTGCCCTGGCGGATTGCTGGCTGGCCATAATGAACAGGGCACAGTAGATTTGGGATTTAACTGCTTTGGAAATAGTTCTTAATGAAATAGCTACTCAGATATTGAAGTTCTGTCAAAAAATGTTCATACTTGCCTCAGATTCTGAATGGTCGAATGATGAAACAAGTAATTAAGTTCGTGGACCTAGATCTGCTAACGTTTTCTTACGGAATACAGTTAAAGCGAGGGGGCCGTTTTCCCTTTCAATGGTTACATCCAAACAGCTGAGCTTGTTATTGGCTTCAACTTCGCAAGTAAATTTAATTGATGGATATTGTGATGTGCAATTGATACTCGAAAATCACGCTGATAACTAATCCTCTGTATGTTAAATTGTTATTTAAAATTGGACGTAATTTCTTCCCAATTTTGGCGATATTTTTTATGCGATGTCGCCAATCCCAATAAAGATGATAAAACAGTGTGATTATACGACATTGGAGGTGCGCATCCTTGCATAAAGTTGCGGCAGTGAATGCAAAGTGCGGCATCGGAATGATCGGATGCAGATTCAACTTTTCTATGTTATAGAAATCATGCCCCCAAGAAACCCTTAGGTTTTAGCTAGTTCTTTGGGACACCTTTCTTTTTTCTACACTTTGATCTTCTTTTTACCACTTCTCTAACAAGCTTGATGGTTTTCTCATTTTCCTCTTGCTATTTTCTAGTGCGGTAGACTGTGCATGGATTCCCTATTTACTGAACGTAGAGCTTCTCCTTTTCTTCTCCCCCTCTTCGAAGTTTTGACCAATGTTCATATAAGATGATATTGAGTTTTGTGTCGTTCGATGCTGGTCAGTTACATCGTGTCGTGCTGAAGAGCAGGAGGACTGTCTCAATTTAGATGTTACAGACCATGAAGCTTGTAATTTTGTCCGTTTATCTCAAGTTATTCTACTGGTGCAGTGCCCTAACCTTGTTGGACACATCTACGTGCGAGAAATAAATATCTTATTTGACTTGCAGTAAGATAGAATTTCATCATGGTCCTGAATATGGAGGTTCCTGATAACAGATACTCAGGAGCGTATCATTTGTTGCTGGTAACAATTGAAGTTTTCAGTTTCTTTCGTGACCGCCTTGCAATGGTTGTTCGGTAACATCTAGCGGCGAGGCCAAGTTGTGGTCTTCATATAATATTATACAGTACGTAGCAAGCAGACAAATGAAGGTAAAAAGTTTTTGAGAGACGATTGAAGTCGTGCTGGATATGTGAATACCACTATGATATGAACTTTTCATAGCTCCGAGCTTAACCCATTCCAAACACAAGCTGACGAATGTATATATATTGTCGAAGCGAGCATGAGCATGTATGGAATTCAGTATGCATGTAGTATCGGCTTCATGTTTGCTAGACGCGTTTATTTTATGCATATTCTATTCTCGCCGCGTCTGGTGCTGCTCACACCTTCGCAAAAATCTTTTCAATTGCATCCGCGCAAGAATGTTTTCAATTGTACTTATAACCATACCATAGCACGGCTTGCGAGACTCGTACAGCTGGCAGCTGCAGGTTCTTACTTGACGCTCTCCCGCCCGGTGTTTTCACTGGCGCTCGCAAAAGCTGCTGTGGCCGCTACCGAGTTTCGATGCGTCGCGCGTGCTTCAGCTAGTGGCGTAAGACTATGTAAATAATATAGCAAAATACTAAGTAGCTACTGCGTGGAAGTTTTGAAAATGAAAAATTTGATTTAAGAAAAAAGTGAAAAGGTTAAGGTTCCTCTGTACATGCGAGGCTGTTACGAACCACCCACTCACGGGCGCTATCCTATTACTGCTCAACACGGGTGCTTTTGGCTGCTGGGTTGCCCCCCTGGCCCGTTACACACCTCCTTAGANGCTACCCACGGGCTCCCATATTGATGCCGAGCTTAATGCGGACACCCACTCAACATGGGAAGACTCGCAACAGAGCTCCTCACTGCAAGCCGTTCCTTAACCAAGCCTCCAGGAAGCTGGATTACAGGACCCCGCCATGGATCCCGGCGACAGATATTGCTGTAAATGGGGACCTAGTGAAAGAGAAACTCGCTTGTATGTTCCTTGCGCACAGTTTCTCCCGTTTTGCTACATACCCTAGGCATTCTGTTTTGCTACATACCCTAGGCATTCTGTTTTGCTACATACCCAAGGCATCCAGCAATGGCGTCTGACATCTGCATGCCAGCCACTAGTTGCTACTTTTCACCAAATTTGCCTTTTTAAAAATTTTGCTTGACGCTGAATGCTTACTATTTTATTTAATATGTTTCCGTCTAGTATTCCCTTCTGCCGCCCATTTTATTTCGATGGTGCATCATACATTACTGCAGAAAAATGGTCGAAAAGAAGGTTCCATATATTTTTTCTTTATTGCATTTTCTCCAATCAACCCTTCTTGAGTGTCGAAAAGATGTGTCGTCCTGGCGCAACGTTAGGGTACTCTTTTTTCCTAGCCTGCTATCCTAGCTTACGTTTGTGCTGCCCCAGATGCTGACAGAGATACTCAGCTTTTGTGACACACTACAGAACCTCTAATGATCACTTCAGAAACATTAGTTTGTACCATGCAGTGTGAGACTTCTTATGTATTATTGCACTGCAAACTTCCCCCTACTGCAGTGCTTCCAAACTCATCCTTTGCTGTGGACCCATCAACCGACGAAAAAACACCGTATAGTATTTCATTTTCGGACACACCGTAAACGTTTTGGCTTCAACATGGTCATCACATTTTTTTAAGAAGGAATAATATAATAATACGAACAACTATTTTTGTTATGATAGGCCAAGTTAAGATGAAAATTATATAGTCATTTTCAAGTCAATTATTCAATTTCAAAATGGTATAGAATCTGAACCGTGGAAGATATGTGTCAATTTTTTTAATGTTCAGCATCAGTTTCTCTGCTAAGCATACGTTTGTATCAGAAAACCAGTTTTGAAACACAAGACCGTTAACATCGTTTTTCTGTTTTTCTCTTTTTGCGTGACAACAACGAACTGTGCGGTAGTAAACATTGTGCTCACCTTGATATTTCAAGCTTACTTGACGACTAAACAGCAGATAACTTGACGCAGCGTGTAGTTTCACGTATATCCATGATGAGAAATTCATGATAAAAAAAGACGTAACAATGCAATACGTCTCTACTATGTATACTGTACATTTGTCTATTTTCACCCTTGTTTTGTTCTGGATTCGACCATAACTACTGTTTAGGTGATAGAGGAGGCTTTGAGTAATAAGATTTAACTTGCAAAAGTCGAATTTGGCAGCAGTGGTACTTTTTGGGTTATATATATATGACTCAGCGAGTCAATTAATATATCGTATGTGGTAAAGTGGTGCGCCCAACTGTTTATCATATCGTTGCAGAGGCGATCTTGTCCTTTTTAAATACTTGACGAATAACTTGCATCCCAACTGTCTGCCAGCCTAGAGTGAGTGACTCAGTCGTTCGATAACCGCACCATTTGCTGATGTTCCACGTCCGCCAGCAACTAAACAAAAACGTGCCAACTCTGCGGAGAACCGAACTGGCGACGTTGATGCTGCTGGCGTCTTGAGCTGGTTGAGCGCAAAGGTACTCAACTTTCAAGCCTCATTCACAGTTACCGAACTTAAACCCCAGTGCTATGGCGACTGAAACCCCTTGCGGTTCCAAAAATTGTCATGTTGCCGCCGAAGCGGCTGTGCCATGACGGTATATGTGTTGTCCATCCTTGTCTAGGGGAGTGCTAACCTTCTCTCCTTTCTTACAACACGTTTATCAATGGTCAAATTGCTGAATTAGAATGTCATTGCTCGTCTTCCGTGAAAGTTCTAGCTAACTTTCCTTGCGTTTGCGAGATGCCAATATGCTTGCAGTGACATCTTTGGAAGCTGGGCTTGAAAAGAGACAGAGTTCGACGATTGTTTCTCTATTCTATGCTGAGCTTACAACGTAGGTGCATTTTGTTTGATTTGCTTTACTGTCAACGAGTGTTGTAAACGTCGTTGTCAGCTCTGCAGCCTCTGGAAATTGGGCGATAATCTCGATGCTCTATACTGTTACCAAATGAAGCTACTCGACGGAGCAGATGACAATTTACGTTCGTCAAACGTTCTACGAAAACCACAAATCCCGGGCATTTGCTTTCCTACATAGTTAAATCGTCTGGGTCATGAAACGCTCATGAAAGTTTACCAGCGCCTTCTTCGACAACTCAAACTTGATCTGACGTGAATCAATGTGCAGTTATGTCTCTTGGTTTGCTATCATACAATTGGGCTGCTCGAAGTTCACTGCTAAACGGTGCTGGTAATTGTTAGAATACTGCCGTGAACCGTTCCAATTCATTATATGAACCAATTCTTAGGACTTTTCTAGTCCCGGTGGTCAACTTTCGCTCCTGAGTTATTTCGCCCTTCACCTTAGGTAGAGTGAAGGGAAAAAGAAGAGAATTTTTTCCTGGTAGAAGCGGTCCGTGCTAAGTAAGAACTGGAGTAGACAGTTTTTATTTATAACCTGTATCATACAGCAGAATCGTTGGTCAACTCATTCAGTGAATATTATTGACATTCTTGACAACTCGCACGGAGGTCGGGCTGGGCAGCAACGGCTGATTTTCTCCACTGACGAGTTTATTTTTATTTTTTTTTATTGCGCTGAAGACTCCAGGTATACATTATAAATTATAAGATGTACGAGTTCCCTGACGAGAAGCCACGATGGGCGGCGTGTTGGACTCTGTAAGTGATTACCTGAGTTACCCACATCACTGTTGTGCTAGCTTCGGGTGTGCAGAAGGTGGGGGCCGTCATACAGGGGCAGAAGTGGTTTTGCACTGGCTTCCCTTCAGAACGCATAAATCTTTCGCCTTTTACTAAAGATTTCCGTGGAGGGGAGCAACTCAATGAGTCTTTAAAATTTGTTTGAGGCTTGCTTTAGCAAGCCGTGTAAGGTTACATGTACTAAACTGTCTCATTAATTTTTATCTGTTGAAATCTCTGTGAACCGTTTTTTCGTTCGTTAGCTTGGGTCATATAATCAGTTCCACCTAGCCTTACTCTACAGCAATTAAATGCTTTGTAGTAAACATCTCCGCACTGCTTCTGGTGCCTCCACCGACATGAAATATCCCCCAAGAAGTTGCATGGACATCGCATTATACTTATAATTTGCAGTCGTCGTCGTCTTGATTCAATGTAACTTGCACGCACCTGCATAATTTTCTATTTAGCTAATCGAAGAGGTAAGCGCTTCCGGTTCTATATGGATAAGCGCTGCAATGCTGCGTTCCTAATTACTATCCTTTATTAAAATTACAGAGTAGGATGTTTCGTTCTCTGTTATTGTATTCGCCAATTTGAATAGGAACGAATATTACATGTCGCTTCAATCCCTCAACAGACCGACTGTACACTTCACCCTTGACATAGCATTTTCAATTGAAAGTAAATCCTCTCAGTGCTGCTTATCACTGCTACTACTCACAGATCAAGGTATATCCTTGGTAGTGGATACTATGATCCAAGAAAACTTGGCTTCTCAAGGACTGTGCACCGGTCCATGGATAGAGATTTCGATGCCAGTTTTTCCATTGCTTTAGTACTCCTAAACATAGAATGTAATCAAATCACGAAATATGTACGACACATTACTGCAACCTGCGCCCCAATACTGCAAAGCCATTAACCATAACAGTGGAATAGCTATCGCTCTATAGTGTTAGATTAAGTACACTTGCGAAATGTAACTTAACGATAAGCTTCACAAGCACCGCCGTGTATGGAGTAGTACGGTATTTTTCAATCTGCTCTGCTACCAACATGGAAAACACTAGTTTCAGTACAAAAGCTTCCATTCCTATAAGGTAGTGACGTTTAAGAAGTGACGAAGAACCAGCTTTCCTGTCGGTCTCAATGCTGTTATAGCAATTATAACTAAGTCATATATTATCAGGAGCGAATTTCCTAGTTATGAGCATGGGCTTCCATAAACTTGGGGACCAAGTAGCACGATTTGGTATTTTTAAATTTCTAATAATCATGTTGAAGCATATCACAACAGCTACCAAATTCCAACAAAATTAAGTACGAGTAGCACACGGAGGTTTTGATTAACGAAACTTTACAGTGAAAGATACAGATGCAGCTGGAGTAGGCTGTCATAATATTAACAATAAAGCAGTAAATGTCGTTAGTTATGTTGACGACATGGTGCTGCCCTCTCCCCAAGCTACAGGATTGCTTCCAATTTGCGAAAGCCAAGCGAATAGACTTTATATCAAATATAATACAGTTGAAGCAGTATGCAAGTATATTAAGCCCAAGAGTAGAAGCCTGTCTGGTCCTAAACGTTCTGTTCCTAATGATGTAGAGTTTGCGTGCGTAAATAGCTTCTCTAACCTAGTTCACAAAATCACTGATGATTTTCATGATGATTAGGATATAGAAAAAGAAACGCGAAAGCTCCTTCGAGCTGATTACATGTTAATGTCGCAAATCGGACACGACTTTAAAGAGGTTCTATACCAGATGTTCCGAACCTACTGTTACCACCTATACTGTAACACAGTATGATGCAACTTTAAAAAGAACTCGACTGCGTGCTAGCAAGTGGCTTATAACGACATATTCTGAATATAATTGAATGTGTCACAGGTTTAACAGTGCAAATCAAATAGTTGCTCGAATGTACATTGTCTCAATGACAGGACCAGGAAATGCGCCTTGAGCCTAGAAGCAGAAGTGAAATCTCGTTAATAGAAACGGATGGTCTCGGCTACAAACTATCTAAATGTACCGATGATGGAAACGCATACTGTTGCCTGATGGAGGCCAAACAACGAAGTCTAAAATAAAAGGCCACAGTGATATGCCCCTTGTTTGTAACCTAGAAGTAAGTTATATTCCCTTCTGTACCATTCAATATTGTAATGCCTCCATGAGCATTTAATTTTAACAAGTTCATCATGTAGGAAAGACACGGCTTGCTAAGACAAGCCTCAAAGAAATTTATGAAGACTCATTGAGTTGCTCCCCTCCACGGAAATCTTTAGTAAAAGGCGAAAG
>LQNS02277275.1:6987366-6998668 GCA_001587735.2 Parhyale hawaiensis | reverse complement strand
CACAAAAGGTCATTTAGCAACAAGGGCTAGGAAAATAAACCGTCATCTGTAGTAATACGGACAGCAAATTGTCAGCAATGTCTGGCATATCTGCTGGCCCCACGCAACGTTAACGAACGAGGATTCCAACTAGCCCTCCCGTTGCTGTGCGTCGGCTTCATTGTGCGCACCTACCTATAAAATAAAAGAGTGGTAAACCAATGCTCGTGTAAATTGCATATGCCATGGGTTTTTTATAACTTTTTATTGAGTTGAAAACGTACAACTTAGGTATATTTACATTTTTACAGCGATTAATGGAGTGATTACTCCTAACAAAATATCGAAGTTACCCGCCAAAAGTTACGCCAGTGCATGTGTTCACGAGATATAGCTTGGCCGTCAGTGCTGCTAGTGTATGGTATCGCTTCTCGGCCTTTTGGCTAAGATCAAAGTGTAGTATCTGTTCTTATCAGCTTAATATCTGATACGATCCCCATGCGGGATCAACGATATTAATCTGATTTTTGGATAATGGCGAAGTGCTAGGAGCTTGCTCCACCTTTGCCGCGGATCGGCCCGGTATTGCACTACCTCCGGGATCGGTCCACGAAAATCACCGAAAACAACAAAATGCCACAATCATGGCCGGATTCATATGCCATGTCCGCATCCATCTATACTCTATAGTGTGCTCAGTAGTGGGTGCTGAACGCTTTCAGTTAATTTACACACAACCCCCGGATAGGTTATCATACAAAGTTCTTTTATATGTATCTCGATGAATGCGCAACACATTATCAAGCGTCAATATTCCCGGTTATCCTAGTTCTGTTCGCACTTTCCTTCTCTATTTGGTGTTAGCCTTGTAATGTGATCATCCATTTATCGGTTCTTTCTACCCGGTTTATTACCTGCTCCTTTGATTATCGTCAGCCTATGCACTTAACAATTTCCATCGAGATTAAAATTGTTGAATATGGTACGATAGGGCGTATGTCCCCATCCTTTTTATCGCCGCGTACCGTTCATCGTAGTTTTGACTATTATAGTTTATATTGTAACGTGGAAAGCGAAAAATCGTTTGAGCCCGATAGTAAATAAAATAGAAATGCGTAGATATACACCATATGTGGTTTGGTCCCAATTGATCAACGGTCCCGCCCGGGGCACTTCGAGTTGTCTGTCTTTCATGCATACTTTGCTTCCTTCCAATTTCATACTCATATATTTAGCTAATATTTACCACCGCCAAGGAGGTTATGTTTTCGTCGTGTTTGTCTGTCTGTCTGTCACCAAGATAACTCAAAAAATTATGAACCGATTTAGATGAAAATTACAGGGATTGTTAGGTATGTTAGGAGAAACAGATGATTAACTTTTGGTGAAGATATGTCCATCCGTTTGTGTGTTTGTTTGTCTACGTCATTTTTCTCGGTGCCATAACTCAAAAAGATATGGATGGATTTTGATGGAATTAACATGAGTTGTTAGGTATATAACAAAAAGTAGATGACCAAATTTTGGTAATGGTCCGTTAGTTCGTTCGTTTGTTTGTCACTGTTTTTAATTTTATGCTTGTTTGCACAATAACTCAGAAAATAATGAATGGATCTTTATGAAATTTATAGGAGTTGTTAGTAATGGTAAAAGACATAAATGATCAAATTTTGGTGCATATCGGTTAGTTCGTTTGTAGGTTTGACTCATATTTGTCGTAACGTTTGTTAACAGCATAACTCAAAAAGTTATGAACGGATCTTCAAAAAAATTGAACAAGCCGTTATTAATATAAAAAGGCACAAATGATAAGATTTTGAAGTTTATGCAAAGAAAATTATGGTTTCAGAGCCAATTTGAATTTTTGCTACCGTTGGCTCACTTGGCGGAGGTATGCGCTCTCAGAGTGCTCTAGTTTATTCTGCCTTCCTCTTCTTGCCAGATTTGCTGTTCCCATCCATGTATGTTGATCAGGTGTGGGAACGCCCTCGCCCGTTAGCTCTCTCATAGAACCATATAAAAATGCATGGTGTTGGAATGAATTGATTTCGTTCCTCATGCTGCGGAATGTTCGCAAAAATTTTTCTTGCTTAAGGGTTATGCATATTGATTGTTCTAGATATAGTACTTTTTAATGTTAACTATGGTCCTGAAACATTTCATTTTTGTTGGAATAAGAATTTATATCTGTGTACGTATGTATGTGTCTGTGTGTGTATAAATACATGTATATATATATATATATACCAGGTGTTTTTAGGCGGACAAATGTCAACCATAGGTCGAAAAACTCATCGATTTTCATGAATGACCTAAAGAAAATTAAAGCTTAAAGTATTTTACTACATGCGCGCCAATGTTAGCCTTAAATTTGATCGTTCAGCACGTTTTCCGACTACATCCCTGCCCACGCGTTTACACTGTATCGATGTTGATGATTGTTTGGCTGAACGACATGAGCATTATTTGGCTTGAGCCCAATGATGACTATTGTGAATGTTAAAAACCCCTTAGCGAGTGAAATACGCTTCATCTGTGTGGAAAACAATCAGCTTGGAGAAGTTGGGATCCCTTGTTCTCTGTTGCATGAGCCACTCTGAAAGTTTCACACAAGGTCCAAAATCTGGTGGCAGCAGCCCTTGCATTTTTTTTGGAAACGACACGGATGTAAACTCTGGTGACGTAATGTCCGCCACATAGTAGTGTGATTACGTTAAATGCTAAGTTTGAAACTGCAAATATTTTTTCCTAACCATGAAATATTTGCAGTTTTTATTCTGTAAATAATGCAAACTGCTTTGGTGGGGTCAGAAACGTGCTGAACTTTCAAAACTAGTGCTAACATTGGCGCGCACGTAGTAAAATACTTGAAGCTTTACATTTCTTTAAGTCATTATAACTCGAAAACTAAGGAGTTTTGTGCATTTTATCATTCCTGAATATCGATTTCAATTTTTCTACCTATGGTTGAAATTTAGTCCGCCTAAAAAACACCCGGTAATATATGTATACAATAATTGTGAATGGTTACTTAAGTATACAGCAATGCAATTATCTGAACAGGGATTGTGAATTGGGCGCTAATTGACGCTGTAATTGTTTATATATTGATATGTCACATAGATCAAATGCATCATTTGATTAGGTGATTGATTAGCGAATTCAAATATGCCTGCACAGTTACTGTTTTGCTGTTACTAACACTTCATTTTTCCAGAACAAATTTGTACGTGAATTCCTAAATTTTCCAGAATAAATTTGCTTTGTCAGAGCTTCGGTAACTAATTGCAGTCCTGATTAAACGTCTACTGCAATTTACCAAATGTTCAAGAAGAAAGATGTTTACCATTAAATCGCCGGCAGCACAATAAAGTACATCAGGAACATGGAATGTGTCTTAGTGTGTGGCCGAGGCGGGAGCCCTCAACAAACATGTGTGACTTTGCGAGCCAGAAAAGAGTAAATACGACACAGTATATATAACATATACCAAATCCTAAAATCAACTGCATGCACTCTTCAAAATATACCTCACCTTCTCTATATATGTAGAATTTCCGGCGTCCCGAATAAACTGTAAGACGAAGGTTACCCGTCCGGAAATTCTGTACGGTTTATTCTACGCAAGCAGACTGTATTCAAAATAAGGCTTAACTGACAATGACATGTGAATGCACTAACTTCCAAACGCTATTCACATAGTTACATATACGGTTGCGGGTCGGTCATACACTGCGCAATAGCACACATCACGCTACCAAAATCCTATACTTTGAATGACACCCCTACATCTAATGAAATTCATCGACATAGGGGATCACTGGCGCTACAGTGAATAGTTAAAGGACACATTCATGTGTACTGAGTGCATGGACTTAGGAAATTGGCGCTACAGTAAATTGTTGAATGACATCTTCACACGTAATTAAATGGACATAGATATCACTGATGTAATGATTCAGTAAACGGTTGAATGAAATCCCTACATGTAGTAAAATGTATGGACATAAGGATCATAGGTGTAATGTTAAAGTAAATGTTAATATCCACATGAGCCGACGTATCAGACTTATGCTTGTTTTCGCTCAGCTCCAGCAAATAATCCAAATTTGCATCCTCAAGCAATCTCCCGAAGGCTCGAAGGCCGCTGGCATGTAGTCATCAAGATCCAACTCTCATCAAGATTTTCGTTCACTCGTTCACCCTCTGTAGAGCATCTAAAACCTCAAATATAAAAACTATTCGTGGACATATTACGTCCATATATTTCCATTAATTTTAATTGTTATACCATTATTGCAAATAAACTGAATGCGTCGAGAACTGAAAAATATGTAGGTAGATACCCAGCTATGGTGTGGGGTAGGCGAGGCGGCCTTTGGGCAGGTATATATGGCTGTAGCGCCAGTGTCACGGTGAGGTGAAGCTAACTAACCTGCTTACGCGCCCAGTTTCATTGGTGTCTATAAGTTGCTACCAATATATAGGTAGTGTAAGTTAGAGAGCAATGTGTATGTTCAACTTTGACGAGTTTTCAGAAATATCTATTGTGATAGAGTGACTTGAGCGTTTCTGCTACTCCCAATCATTGGTTCAATCAGCCACGGGTAGCAACATGGTTTTGTGTTTTGCAATTTTTTGTTTGAATGTTGTGTTGGACTACAGGTATCTTGTTCTATCTAAAAAGATAAGAGTGCCGTCACGCTCTCTTGTCCCTGACACATTGATCTACAATGAAATTAGATTATGCTTGAGTTACCCTAATAAGCTCTTATTAGTACAACTGTTCAGTCACATGAAGCCGTCTGACGCTTGCTGCATCCCCAAGTATCGCTTCTCGGCCTTTTGGCTAAGATCAAAGTGTAGTATCTGTTCTTATCAGCTTAATATCTGATACGATCCCCATGTGGGATCAACGATATTAATCTGATTTTTGGATCATGGCGAAGTGCTAGGAGCTTGCTCCACTTTAGCCGCGGATCGGCCCGGTATTGCACTACCTCCGGGATCGGTCCACGTAAATTACTGAAAAATGGAAACTGCGAAATGTTACAAATATTGGCCGGATGGACAAGTGCTTTCCGTGTTCCCTTCCAACTAGTGTGCTGTGTTACGTGTGCTGAACGCATTCATTTAATTGAAATGCAACTTTCAGATAGGTTTCATTACAAAGTACAGTACAAGGTATTGGAATCATTCTTTACTTCTAGGAGTAGAGGCAAAATGTTAATTTCAGTTATTACCGCTAAAGTTAGGTGCTGATGTTCTAAGTACTGGTATCCGCAATGCTGTGTTCTACGGCCCTTAGGGCTATATTCTGACGGGTCCTTTCCCTGTCACAATATATTTGGGCCTCACGAACCCAAGGGCTGTCCCGAGAACCTTTTTCGTTGGAGATGTTGCAGCTGGCCGCAGTTCCTGCTGTCGACGTTAATTTGGTAAAGTTTGGTAGGTTCTCCACATTTCCCTTTCAGTCCCGCAAAGTGGGCTGCCGATCGAGATAACCGACCTAGTCCGCGGGACTCTTCTAGTCTCTCTCGTGTGGTGTGCGTCTATACAGGGCTCGTCTTTATTCAGTTTTTTTTCCTACCTCACGGTCAACTGTGACTTTCCGGCACGAATGGCTATTTTCATTGCTTGGATCACGTCACGTGACGTTGGTGCGGTGGTAAAAACCAGGAATATAGTAATGATACTACTGTGTTCAGCGTTTCCGATAAGTTCTTTTGGGTGAACTCCTTATCTTTGATGGTGTTTGACTGTAAATCCTTTAGTAATCGAGATTTTGCTGTCGGGAAGGATATTCTACCGCCGAAAATTTATGACTGCATCGATCTCAAGTTTTGGTTAACTATTGGTAGGTCAAGTCTCTACTATTATTATTAAAACTTCACGCTAGAGCTCCCACGGACAGGTAATACAACCCAGATGAAGCATCTTGCAACACCGGAATGCCCAAAACGCTGCTAAAGGAAAGCCAGCAAAAAAAAAACCATTAACAGCTGACTTAAACGCCTGCAGGCCAATACGACCAAATGCCGATGTCGGCAACAAATTGCAAACTTAAGTCGACCAAGGCACGAAGCACCGACAGAACTGATTAGTTCGACATACGACAGCGTCCAAAGTGAAAGAGTGCGCTCCGCACGCAGCACGAGTCTCCCTCCCAAATACCTTCAGGGCAGGGAGAGAAGAATACAATCCATGCCTCTCATTATTGTACACATTATAAAACCTACATAGCTCGGCTACTCTTCTGCTGTGGGACAGGTTCACCAGATCATTATCAGCGCTAAGCCTGCTGGCTGAACTAACAAGTCGGTCCAGCAGACGCAAGTGAGTGTCAGCAGCTGAAGCCCAGACTGGTGAGCAATACTCTAACTCAGGCAGCAAAAAGCATAAAAACATCTGCGGACAACCTGACTGTCACCAAACACAGAATTCACCTTACGCAGGAGCCAAATATTAGTGGAAACACGTGACACCAACCTCCTAATATGCGGCTCAAAAGTAAGCTTCTCATCAAAGACAACACCAAGAATCTCCAAGGAGCTAGACTCCTGAAGCAAAGTGTCATCAATCTCAAGTTAGGGATGCTGCGGTACAAGTGTCCGAGACCGCCTGATAATTATTGAGTTGGTCTTACTGGTATTCAGCTTCATACTCATCAGACAATATAACAAATACAACCGTGTAATTATTTTTAATATATATATATATTTGTATGTTTTGTGTCACGCTCTTAACGAATTAAGGCGGTGAAAAATAGGCTAGATTGCAGATTTTGTTATAGAGTTGCGTTTTCATGGTGATCGATAACCAGTTTGCAGAATATGGCAAAAATGAGAGCCTCATGCTTCTTCTGAATGCACTTCTTGCCTGAAACAGTTCTTGACCTCGAAACAACAATTAATATATTTGTAGCCTCTAAGCTGTTATTGAATCTGATTTTTTCGCTTTCTCCTTACTGCGAAACATACATTTGCTCTCAGTTCACAGCGTATCAATTCAGTAGCTGATACAAAGCACAGCTGACCAAGCTATAATTATTCATGGTGCAGTTGACTATTATTTCTTTCATCTTGCTGTCTTCTTTTGACCGAGAGTTTTCGCTTCAACATTAAAAACTTGATTGTAGTGAAGACTTATCCTTTCGTAGCCAAGATACGCAAGGGGAAATTAATTTAATTCAGTAATGCTTTGCTTTTTGCCATTGTAAATGTTATTCTTCACTTCTTCTAAGGCGAGGGAACGTTTGTGCTGCGTACAAGAATATTGACAGAGAGCTTTCATCTCTTATGACGATTTAAGTTGGTCCTTGTAGCGTATTCTCCGGAAGCCTATTAGCAACGGAAATCTGTTAAATGAAGACGGGTCTTCAAAAATTCCTCGCTGTGATTTTTGACTGCGCGGGTACTCTGGTAATACTAATATTGAACTGTAATAAATACTGGTTAAGATATTACAATTTTGAAATGCTACACGGTACACAAGAGAATGTATTTCTAGGGTACAAACAAAAGACATGTCGCAAGGGTCTTACATTCTAAACTTCATTACGCCCCATTGCTTATCCTCCGTTAGGCAACAGCATGCGCTACCATCATGGATAGATAAGTATTAGATCGTTTATAGCCCAGGGCCATAATTTTATTGACAAGTTTTTTGAGTTGTCATCCTGTTTTTTAGGCTCAATGCGCATTTCCTGCTACTGATTTTAGACAACCAGTCTGCGTTTGAGCAAATATTGGACTCGCTCTATTTGACCTTGGCACATTCATTAATATCCGGAGTATGTCTTTATAAGCAACGCGCAAACGCTCGTTATCACCCGCGAACAAAGTGTGAGAGGTGATTATGTTTTCGTTGAAGATTTAAGTATATATATTTATATATATTTGTGTGTATATATATTTCAATACGGCCTATTAGATGGCCACGAATATTCTTATACGGCCTGTTAAGTGACCGGCGTCTCGATTGAGGTACCAAAAATCCTGGCTACCTAACTCCCTATTAGCTTCAAATGACGAAAAAACATTGAAAAACACCACAGGTTTTCGCAAATTTGGTCTCATTTTGAAGGAAAATAGGTCTACGTTGGAACGCACGCCCACTTCTAGACAGATAAACGTTCAAAAAATTTTTTTTTGTACTGCCACCATTCACCCTAGTACAGCACCCCTTCCAATAAGCTCTTACCCCGCCAATCTTGTAGGTTAGGTAGGCAACGATAGGTTCTGCTAGTGTTATATAAGCCCTCAGGGGCATATCGTGGCGGGCCCTTTCCCTGCCACAATATGTTTGGGCATCACGCACCCAAGGGTCCCGAGTGCCTTCTCAGCAGGGTATGTAGGTAGCATCTGGCCGCAGTTCCTGCTGAGAAGGTTAGCTTTGTAAAGTTAGGTAGGCTCTCAATATTTCCCCTTCTGTTTCGGGAGGTGGGCTGCCGATCGAGGTGGCTGACCTATTCCCACTAGACTTCTACCTTCTTGTATTTCGTTTCCTTCCCCTGTGCGGCGTAACTGAGCGAAAGATTTCAGCCCCGCCCGGGGGTTGGAGATGCTCTACTTGCGCCTTTTTCCTGCCAGTAGCGCACTGACCACTCTGAGACCTCCCGGCAGAAAAGCCGAGACAAAAATCATTGACAATTTAAAACACGTCCTACTCGGCGCACGAACCTGTGGTTAAACACAGGAATAGTTCGGCGCGATATAGGCAATGTGCCCCTGAAGAGCTAGTAAAAACTTCTACTACTACTGGTGTTATAGAAAGTTTAATACATAGTGAACCCGTATATATACCTACAATACGTAGGATATTAGCAGAATCAGTCCTTGTCTTCCTAACCTACAAGGTTCTTGAAGGGGGTGTACCTCTATTAGGCCAATTAGATATATGTGTATATATATATCTAATTGGCCTGATAGAGGTACACCCCCTCCGAGAATCATGTAGGTTAGAAGGCAAGGACTGGTTCTGCTAATATCCCAAGTATATATAGGTATATTTTCGGGTTTACTATGCATTAAACGTCATTAGGACACTAGCAGAACCAGTCCTGGCTTCCTAACTTACAAGGTTGGCGGGGTAAGAGCTCATTGGAAGGGGTACTGTACTAGGGTGGATGATGGCAGCACAAAAAAAAATTTGGACGTTTATCTGTCGGGAAATGGGCGTGCGTTCCAACGTAGACTTATTTTCCTGGAAAATGAGAAAATTTGCGAAAAATTTATGGTGTTTTTAATACGTTTTTCACTATCTGAACTGGAAGGCTCGATAGACGTACCAAAATTTTGGTACCTCTATCGAGACGTCGGCCACTTATCAGGCCATATTGAAAGATTTTTGGCCATCTTATAGCGCGTATCAAAATATATATTTGTGTTTCCACCCAATAATTGGTCGAAGGAGTTGAAAAATCTTCACAATTTTTTGTACGGAGTTCGGTGGGTTGACCTAGAGGTGACCTCTGCCAAAAAACTTGAGCTAGCTGGCCATAAAAAAATGACGGCGTTGAATTTTCTTCATCGCAGTGAATCTGCCTCCACCGCGGCAGATCGTCTGGAGAACGGGGCGTTCTATATTTCCTCTATGTTATTATTGAAGAGCTAATCCATGGAATGCGTGCGGCTGTGCCCTAGCCTCGTTCATCGATAATGACTTCGTTGAATTTGCCCCAAGCGCTGGTGATGGTCTTACACTACCGAAGCGTTCTAATTGGATTTCTATTTGATGTTACACAAAAGTGAGTTACAACAGTACAGGGGGTGGCAATAGGTTCAGAACTGCTGGCATTTGACCTTTTCAAAGCACTGTCTGAATTTTTGAATTAACGTGTTACCAGCTCCATGTAGCTTTCATGTTTCTTTCTCTATATCCTGGTCATCACGAAAATCATCAGTGATTTTGTGACCCTGACAAGAGAAGCTGTTTACGAACGTTAGACTCCACACCATTGAGAACTGAATGTTATTGCCCAGGCAGGCTTCTACTCGTAAGCCTATTAATGCATGCATAAATTTTTTTCCGGATTATACTCAATAAAATGTTTATTCGCTAGACCTTCTCAAATTGCCAACAACTTTTGTAATCCTGTAGCATGGGGAGAGGAAACCAGACCATGTCATCACTTGCGGCGAAATCCGTACGGTGCCACAAGTAACAGCAATGAAAAGATTCATAACGAATCCATTGCGGCCATTTTGACGACTCTGGACTCTATTCGTTTGTATAAATTATAACTACTTATTACCGCTTATCAGTCGAAATATTCATTCGCTCATCCTGAAAAAATTCCTCTAATTATCGAGATTTTTAAATTTCCCTTGCGTAACTTTCACCTTCAATATCCTCCATAACTTCTTCCACTCCAAAATATTGATATTGATATAGTTGCCTCCACCGCAGCAGATCGTCTAGCCTGCAGTCTGGCGTTCGCTGTGCTTCGGATCGCTGTCCGGCACGAAGTTCCAATGGAGGCAAAAAAGTCAGGTCAAGTAAACGACATACTGTTGATTTTTCATAGTTCCATTTATCTTGACAATGCGGCCTGTTCCCGAGGCTGATGAGTACACACTAGATAATGTGGTCTACAAAGTGTATTGAAGCATTTGAGCTAAATGAAATTCGCTCAGGAATAAATGAGTTGACTTTGTTGGAAATAATAGTAGCATAAAACAAGAGCTCCCAGCCATACCTTTAAATCCTGGAAAAATTACGGAAAATTAAAATAGTGCTTTAAATCATGGAAAAGTTATGGAATTTGGAACGAAGTTTGTGAAATCCTGGAAATATCATGGCATTTGTTTAGTCAAAGACACGAACTTTTACTTCATGTTCAAACACAACAATATATTTGGCTATACTGTAATGTCTTTTTAGTGTACTTATCTGATTGTGGTACACTGAATAGCCTAAAGGGCAGTGGCACCCCCTTGCCTACAGAGCTGGTTCATTTTTATCGCCCGCCAACGAAGTGAGAGAGGTGATAATGTTTTTGTTAAAGATTTAAGTATACATATTTGTATTCCATGATGTTAAATAAAAACTTCTTTAAGACAATATTTTTAATGTGCCCAAGCTTTCGGCATGAATTTGCTTCCGTCGTCATCAGGGGAAAGATGCATATCAGTTTGGAGCTATATACAAGGGCAGGTATCCATGCTACTCATTAGAATGATGGAAAAATGAAAGAAGCATTATCTATATATTAATACGCTAGTACCTACCTACCTACCTACCTACGTACCTACCTTTTGTGTCACGCTCTTCATCATTAATAGATAGAAGGAAATTCGAGCTTTATTCAGTTCGAGAAGCT
>LQNS02277275.1:6969911-6985918 GCA_001587735.2 Parhyale hawaiensis | reverse complement strand
TTATTGGCCAAAATGATGTTATATGGCTTGAGCACTCGCTGCACCCTTTCTGAGCAGCCTTTGATGTACGGCACGCTAACATATTTAGGATGTTGAGACTGAGCGTTGCTAGCAAAATTAGTTCTGTTGTTATACTCAGGTTTCTTTGTTTAACAAGTAAATTTGGCTGGAAAGTTGTTGTTTTTAAGGAGCTGTTTGACCTCTTTTGAGTACTTCTTCTTTGTGGTCATCGCTACATAATGTATCAGCTCGATGGTAGAGCGATTAGGCCACACTTTTTCTTTGGCACTGGAAGATACCTTGATTTCACTAGTTACCATCCACTGTTCAATATTAGTTCAATATTATCTTTGCGATGAAGCTAAAGGCAACACAAGACGGGTCTTAACAAATTCTTCGCTATCATTATTGACAGCGCGGGCACTCTAGTTGTAGAAGAATGATTTGAAGATGAAGGGGTGACGGAATGCAGTTAGCAGAGTACCTGTACTTGCAATGGGTACATTTAATACGCAAACTGCAGAAATGCTTTGATTTAAAATTGCAGTATAAAATCTTTTGAAAACCTTGAAAACACTTCAAATTACAAGTACAACTTGACAAAAATAGCCAGCTACTGGCTAATTGATCACAGAGTAATGAACAACAGAAAGTGAAATAGCTATATAATCCTTTGAAAAACTTGCAAACATTCCAATATACAAAGGCATCTTGACAGAAAAAGTTAGCTACTAGCTATTAGCTAATTAAGAGTAGAGTAATGAACTGAAGAAAGTGAAATAGTTGTATGCCTATATCTTTCTCATGAGCTCACTAGCTATCTAATAGCAACTATATAACTACTACTTCGAATTTTCAGTAGATTCCAGCTTACCAGAATATAATTAGACATGCATCTCTGAAATGAAATAACACAAACTTCAATAAGTTATGTTTTTTTATAAACATGAGCAATACTTGACCCTAACTGTCCTAACACTCGAACAGATTCCTGAAAAGAAGCGCATTAACTCGTCCTTTCCGTTGTGTAACCAAATTTGATACTTTCTAAAATAAAACTGTTTATTTGCAATGTTTATGAATAAAAACCAAGAAAGTTTAATAAAAACAAAAAAAAACCGTGTTCTTTTGGTCGGTTTAAACCCCGTTTTTTTTATTTGGTTTAAACCAGCCAACACT
Source organism: Parhyale hawaiensis (assembly GCA_001587735.2). NCBI lineage: Eukaryota > Metazoa > Arthropoda > Malacostraca > Amphipoda > Hyalidae > Parhyale > Parhyale hawaiensis. The sequence continues at coordinate 6,984,739 of LQNS02277275.1, read as the reverse complement.
GGTTTTGTGTAAAACCTAAAGTACTTCTGCGTGCCTTGTCTTTACAGTGCTTTCCTTTGTAGTGAAATATAGCTCACAGGTCCGTCGATCAATTTGTAATAGCCGCACAGGGAATATTTACGTATTTCCATTTTATTTACCATCTGGCTCAAACGATTGTTCATTTTCCACGTTACAATATAAACTACAGTGCCTACACATAAGTACTTACCCAACTCTATTTTTTTGTGTATTTTAAAAAATTTTGGGACTGCTTTAAGATAATTTATACTGGAAGTTTATATGACATATATATAATAGAATATTTAAACAGAACAGTCAAATGTGCACTTATAACAAGAAAATTGAACACAAGTAAAAGTAACGAGGGACAAAAGTTTTTGACCAAAATAAATATGATGTTGAATCTTTGATATTTAATAGTATAATTTGAATAAACTAGTTTGAAAATTATTCTAGAACGTTCACGAAATGTCTCGAAACAAATGCAATGTAAACAAACCACAGCCGGCGCGATCATAACCTCTCTAGACCTCGTTGAAGTCGCGCACCCTCTCACAACAATGCCCAAAGTTAAAGAAATCCCTGAAACTACTCGTAAACGGATAATTCAACTTCGTAGTGAAGGATTAACTCATAGAGTAATAGCAGAACGTGTCAATGTTCCTTTTTCAACGGTTGGCGCAATAGTCCGCAAACATCAAGTGACTGGGGCGGTCTCCAACCTGCCAAGAGCTGGAGCTCCGCGTAAGATCATGGGTCGTCCTTGGCGCTACATGCTACGTAAGGTGACTAATGACACCATGACAACTCCTGCTGACCTTCAGAGTGAACTGGCGTCTCAGGGACTGCATGTCAGCTAGAAAACTATTGTTAGGGAATTGAACCGTACTGCATTCATTCTTACACTCCTCGCCAAACTCCTCTTCTTACAGCAAAACATGTCAAGAGCCGCTTGACATTTGCCAAAGACCACCTGGACAAAGGAAATGAGTTTGGGAAGAGGTTATATTGTCTGACGAAACTAAAATAGAACTTTTTGGCCGAAACGAAGCTCGGCATGTATGGAGGAAACGTGGTACTGCCTATGACCCCAGGAACACCATCCCCACCGTGAAGCATGAAGGGGGCAGCATCATGGTGTGGGGTTGCTTTACTGCCCATGGTGTTGGGAATCTTCATATCATTGATGGCAAGATGAATAGTTTCATGTACAGGGAGATATTAGAGGAGAAGATGCTTCCAAGTGCCAAAAAATTCTACGGACGGCGCAGGTGGACCTTTCTAGAAGACAACGACCACAAGCATACTGCGAATTTAACGAAAGAATGGTTTCAAAAGAAGAAAATAATGTTCTTCCATGGCCTTGCCAATCACCGGACCTTAATCCAATAGAAAACTTATGGCGTCTTATTAAATCTGGTGTCCACAAACGGTGTCCCAAAAACCTTACTGAATTAAAGGTTGTCTGCATGGAAGAATGGAACTAAATACCATCAAGTGTATGTGAAAGGCTAATTCTCAGCTATAAAATCGTCTCCATGCTGTTATTGCCAATAAAGGTCACGCCACCAAGTACTAATGTCATAATTTTTTTGGTCAAATACTTTCATCCCTCATTACTTTAGCTTGTGTTAAATTTTCTTGTTATCAGTGCACATTTGACTGTTCTGTTTAAATATTCTATTATATATATGTTATATAAACTTACTTTATTAATTATCCTAAAGCAGTCCCTAATTTTTTTAAAATACATAAAAAATAAAGTTGTGCAAATATTTATGTCTAGGCACTGTATAATTGTCAAACGTACACGGTGCTAAATATGTTGAGTAGGTACCTGTGCTCTATCCTACCATTAGATTAACTAAGGCCTATACGATTTTTTTGGGTTCGATGGATTTTATGAAGTGCTTAGGCTGACGATAATCAAAGGAGCCGGTAATAAACCGGGTAGAAAGAACCAACAATGGATAATCACCAAATGGAGAAAGAAAGTGAAAAATAGAACTATGATAACCGGGAATATTGATAATGTGCTACGCAATCATCGAGATACATATAAGTGAACTTTGTATTATAACCTATCTTGGGGTTGTGCGTAAACTGAATGCGTTCAGCACCCACTACTGAGCACACTGTAGAGCATAGATGGATGCGGACACGGCATGTGCGTGTTAATCCGGCCATAATTGTTGCATTTTGTTGTTTTCCCTCTTCGGTGATTTTCGTGGACCGATCCCGGAGATAGTGCAAAACCGGGCCGATCCGCGGCAAACGTGGAGCAAGCTCCTAGCACTTCGTCATGATCCAAAAATCAGATTAATATCGTTGATCCCACATGGGGATCGTATCAGATATTTAGCTGATAAGAACAGATACTACACTTTGATCTTAGCCAAAAGGCCGAGAAGCGATAATATACACAAGCAGCACTGACGGCCGAGCTATATCTCTTGAACACATGCACTGGCCTAACTTTGGTAGGTAACTTCGACATTTTGTTCAGTGTAATCACACCATTAATTGCTGTAAAAATGTAAATATACCAAATTGTACGTTTTCAACTCAAAAAAGTTATTAAAAACCCATGTCATATGCAATTTACATGAGAATTGGTTTACCACTCTTTTATTTTATAGGTAGGTGCGCACAATGAAGCCGACGAAAAGCAACGGGAGGGCTAGTTGGAATCCTCGTTTGTTAACGTTGCGTGGGGCCAGCAGATATGCCAGACATTGCTGACAATTTGCTGTCCGTATTGCTACAGATGACGGTTTATTTTCCTAGTCCTTGTTGCTAAATGACCTTTTGTGTTGTTTGTGTTGCGTGGGAGGATAGGCACTCTCATCATTACTCATCTCTGTTGGCTGAAACTTGTCATCATTGCGACTCGAGAAGAGTCAAATATATACGAGGACTACACTTGCTTTCTAGCTAAGTACAATGACAGCTTGGTGTTGTCTGTCTCTGGAGTATCAGCTACGTACAAGTATTCCTGCTTAAGGACACACGCTTGTGTATCATTATAACTTATTTTTATTCCATGTTTGTTGTCTCTCAAATTTTTACGTCACGCAGGATGCTGTCGTTTTAATATACCACCAGATCACCCAATATCCTGCCGTTGCTTAGCGGGTGAATGAACTTATTTGTCTCCTCCATTAAACTGACGACTGCGCTATTGCTCACGGACGCTGTCGATGAGGGAACTGTAAAGACTCGCTTCTTCCGTCTGCTCCATCGCTGAATTGATTCTTTTTAATTAAATTAACACAGTTATAGGCCTCCGATAATATTAGGTATTGTTATGAATGAAGTGTCCCATTCATGGCTGAAGCTTCATTTCTACTATAATACGACTCGAAACCAATCCAGTTTAATCCAAGTATGATTTTCCATTATTAACTTATTTTTGGCAATAATTCGAGCGTCGTTTGAGATGCAACAGCTTCTCACTACAGTATAGCTGTCAGCTCATCATTATCCACCTTGGATTGAGGTCAGCCACCGTGCTTGATTTTTCACGACTAAACTCACAGGGACGGAACTACTCAAATCGTCGGCATACAGAGCGTTCGTTCGCCACGTCCTCGCCAAACACCTGATCGAGATTTCGAGCTGTCAGGGATCCACTTGTTCCACTACGGAACTCATACTCATAAACTATACAAAACTTCGATTGATCGATGACTTTCATAATTTTACATACAATAACAAAATCACAGTGTATGAGCAATCGTGAGTTGCTTTTCAACAAAAGTCATTAAATGACCCTACCACTGATTTGAAATCAAGATCTGAAAATACAAAACAAGAATGTTATACTCTTTCAATCATGGTGCACAAGAATATCGACGGACATTTAATTGTTAATAGGTGATGTAACCGCCCGGTAAATTATGATTACATTCAGTGGTTTACCACCCTAGACGCAGCGAGGCGATTCAAGAGTGAAGCTCAACTAAAAGAAATATAACACTTTTCATCAATAAGAATATTTTATCTCGGCATTCCTGCGGGAGAAACTCAATGCGTTACTAGTGGGGGGAAAAGGCACACAGATTAGAAAAAACACTCGAGTGGACGGCCTCATTCGAGGCCTGCTCCGCGACAGAGAGTAGAGAAGTCCCACGGACTACGTCGGCTATCTTGATCGACAGTCCACCTCGAGGATCAGAAAGGGAAAAATAGAGAACCTACCCAACTTTACATAACTAATCTCGTCAGAAGGAACTGCGGCCAGCAGCAACATCCCCTTCGGAGAAGGCGCTTGGGACCCTTGGGTTCGTGATGTCCACATATCTTGGGGCAGAGAAAGGGCCCGCCAGAACATACCCGTAAGGGCCGTCCTGTAAATTGGCATTAGCCATCATATGATACTACATGGATGGAGTGATCAAGTGTGCCTTATCCTACTGTCGTGACTCAATTTTGTCTGCTAAAAATCAAAATATATTCTCACTGTCTTGAACTATACCGATAGACCACATACCCAGGACCACGTTTGTCCGTGTGTGCAGTAGCTGGGAGCCGGTGACTCCTGTGCTACCCTCTATTGCTCTGGCTTCCCTTCAGAACGCATAAATCTTTCGCCTTTTACTAAAGATTTCCGTGGAGGGGAGCAACTCAATGAGTCTTTAAAAATTTGTTTGAGGCTTGCTTTAGCAGGCTGTGTTACCTTCTCANGACTGCGCTATTACTCACGGACGATGAGGGAACTGGAAAGACTCGCTTCTTCCGTCAGCTCTATCGCTGAAATGATTCATTTTAATTAAATTAACACAGTTATAGGCCTCCGATAATATTAGGTATTGTTAAGAATGAAGTGTCCCATTCATGGCTGAAGCTTCATTTCTACTATAATATGACTCGAAACCAATCCAGTTTAATCCAAGTATGATTTTCCATTATTAACTTCTTTTTGGCAATAATTCGAGCGTCGTTTGAGATGCAACAGCTTCTCACTACAGTATAGCTGTCAGCTCATCATTATCCACCTTGGATTGAGGTCAGCCACTGTGCTTGATTTTCCACGACTAAACTCACAGGAACGGAACTTCTCAAATCGTATGCATACAGTGCGTTCGTTCGCCACGTCCTCGCCAAACACCTGATCGAGATTTCAAGCTGTCAGGGATTCACTTGTTCCACTACGGAACTCATATTCATAAACTATACACAGCTTCGATGACTTTCATAATTTTACCTACAATAACAAACTCACAGTGTAGGGTAACATGTCTAGTACCCGTCCACCTGACACTAAAAAATTTCTTTTGTGAAAACTAGCTATGCTAGAAAGCTGTACATAGGCTTAAACTGTTAGCCAAGTAGTGCCGCACCATCCCTGAAAATGACTTTTCAAAAAAATGAACTAATGAAAATTGGTGTTTTTTTTACATTTTCTTCTTGTTTTCAGTTAAAAATGTGAAAACCATCATTTTTCATTGTTTCATTTTTGGCCCGTCATTTTCAGGGATGGTGCGGCACTACTTAACCTACAGTTTAAGCCTATGTACGGCTTTCTAGCACTGCTAGTTTTTCACTCTTTTTTAGTGCCAAGTGGACGGGTACTAGACATGTTACTCTTTAAGCCACGATGAATTGCTGTTGTTAGTAATTGAGTGACTCTCCCAATGATTCAAAATCCAAGGTCTAAGAATACAAAACAAGAAAGTTATACTCTTTCCAACATGGTGCACCAGAATATCGTTGGATGTATAAGTGTTAACACACGCGGTATAACTGTCCGGTAAATTGGCATTAGCCTTTATAAGAAAATACATAGATGGATTCATCAAGTTTGCTTTATCCTACTATCGTGAGTCAATTTTGTCTGCTAAAAATCAAAATATATTCTCACCGTTTTGAACTATACCGATAGATCACATACCTCTCCCCATGCTACAGGACTACAAAAGCTTCTCGCAATCTGCGAGGGCGAAGCGAATGATTTTTGTGTTGAATATAACGCAGCAAAAACAGTTAGCATGTATATTAGGCCTAGGAGAAGTAGCCTTCCCGGTCATAAACATTCTGTTCTCAATAATGTAGAGCTCAAGTACGTAAGCAGCTTCTCTTACCTGGGGCATAAAATCACTGATGATTTTCGTGATAACCAGGATATAGAGAAAGAAACGCGGAAGCTCCATGGAGCTGGTAACACGTTAATTAGAAAATTCAGTCACTGCTCTGAAGAAGTGAAATGNGGGGTAACTTCAAAAAGAAATCTATTCAGCGCTTGCGGGTTGCTTATAATGACATATTCCGCAGATTAATGAATGTGCCAAGATCTAATAGCGCAAGCCTGATATTTGCTCAAAAAAAAAAATACACTGATTGTCTCAAAGTCAGGACCAGGAAATGCGCATGGAGCCTAAAAAACAGGAATGAAAACTCCAACAACTAATTAATAAAAGCCATCCGTAATGGCTACAAACGGTCTAATATGTATATACGATGGCAGCGCCTCCTGTTGCCTGACGGAGGCCAAGCAATGGGGCGTAATGATGTCTAATATTGAAGAGAATAGAGGACGTCTTGGTTGATTTTAGGTTTCCATCATGATAATAATGACTTCATCAAGACAGGAGGTTTATTGGCCCAAGCTTTCGGCATGATGTCTAATATGTAAGATCACTGCGACATGCTCTGTGTGTAACCTAGAAATAAGAAACATTCTCCTGTGTACCATATTTCATTCCAAAAAAAATTTGTAATGTCTATGAGTACTTAATGAAGATTATTATTATTATACCCAGGAGCATGTTTGTCCGTGTGTGCAGTCGCTGAGAGACGCACTGAGGACACGATGGGGGATAACGAGACCGAAGGGAAGTCTTGCGTATTTAGAAAGCGGAAAATGATTTCTAAAGGCACCTCCCCTCGTTGAGTTACTCAGAAATTTTTAAACAAACTGGCTTGCTCCAGCAGGCCGTGTTATCTTAGCCTAATTTACGGATTGGCAAAAGAGAAAGTTCTGTTTACGTTTACACGGCTTGGGCTGAAGGACATGGTTGATTGTAAAGACGCCTGCACACTTTCATACATGTTGGCATACTTGCATGACAACCACGTGTATGAAGTTGAGTGTGACCTGTGATGGGTGCATTTTGTATAGCTACTGTATGACTTTAGTCAAACCGAATTTGACTTTGGTGGGCAAAGCTTAAGCTAGGACGCCTTCGATTGGGTCGTCACTTACTTGTCTGGACCTGCAGACAGGAACTTTTGCTTTGTAACTTTGAATCACGTTGCAGTTCTTAGAAACAACTCGAATCATTTGAACCTACTGGAATTTCCAATTTACGAAGTAAGACAGAGTTCGTCAAAGTGTCACAAGTGATAAATTTTGAGTTAATACCTGAAACGTGAATAAACGGGTAGAAGCCAGGACACCTGTCTGCAGTTTCGGACAAGTTAAGTGAAGTGTCTTTGACTTTGACGACCCAATGGAAAGCGTCCTAAATGTCCACATACAGATTGGTACGTGTGGGAGTGCTCCATACCGTAAAATATCAGCTGTGCTTTGTTTTGTTCCCTAATGCCAGAGATTAAGTCGTCTTGGTTTAGAGACATGACTTACACACTCGCACGCACTACGCCTTTGGGGAATACAGTATTGTGGCGGGCCCTATCCTGCCACAATATATTTGGGCCTCACGAACCCAAGGGTCCCAAGTGCCTTTTCCGCAGGGGATGTTGCATCTGGCCGCAGTTCCTGCTGACGGGGTTAGTTTTTATAAAGTTATGTAGGTTCTCTAGTTTTCACTTTCTTTTCCTCGAGGTGGACTGTCGATCGAGATAGACGACCTAGTTCGTGGGACTTCTCTACTCTTTCTCGTGTGGAAGGCCTCAAATGGGGCCGTCCATTCTTGTGTCTCTTTCTGCTCTTTGCGCCTTTTTCCCACCAGTAGTAGCGCACTGAGCCAACCGAGATTGAATATTCCTACCGAACTATATAATGTGAAAAAATGTGTGGCCAGAGTGTAGAGCTGAACATTGCTCAACTGATCCAATTTGGATCGTGAAATCCCCTCCAGAATAATAATAATCATCACACGCACTTCAAGACTGATGTTGGTTACCAATTAGTATGACTGTATGCTGAGTCTTCATACACGTGGTTGTCATGCAAGTATTCCAACATGTATGGAAGTGTAAGGTGTGCCGATACTATCGGCGCGTGTACCCGATGTACTGGCCATTTTTGTGTGGTATCGGTACCAGGTGGAATAAGGGTCATAATCACTGATACTTTTAGCGGAATGGAGAAAGTTTAAAGTCTGTGAGCGGGGCGACCTTTGGTAATCACGTGCAGACAGCAGGAACTAGAATTATGTAAATAATTTAATGCTCCTTCTGTTCTAAAATTTGTGGCTATGTAGCAATTATTTCAGAATAGAGGGAGTACCAAGATATAACGACACATGTTATACAGACCTCGAAACGCGTACTTAACTTATAACACATCGGTCCGCTATCGTTCGAGTTATGAGGCCCGCCTGGCTGGTTTAAACCAAATAAAAACCCATGGCCAACTAAAAAAAAAACATGTTCTTTTTGTTTATTTGGCTTTTATTGAATTTGTTTGGTTTTATTGATTAATATTGCAAAGTAAGCAGTTTTACTTCTAGAAATTAGTAAATTTCAGTTACTCAACTAAAAGGATGAGTTAATGTGTTTCTATTATTTAGGAATCCGTTTGACTGTTAGGACAGTTAGGGTCGACTATTGCTTATGTTTATTTAAAAGCTATAACCTATTGAATTTTTTTGTTATTTCATTTCAGATATGCATTTATAATTATATTTTGGTATGCCTGCAGCTACTGAAACTTAGGAGAAGTAGGTAAAAATTCTATTAGATAGCTAGTGAGCTCGTGAGAAGAATGTAGCCATATAGCCATTTCACTTTCTTCAGTTCATTACTCTAAACAGCTCGTAGCTAGTTAATTCTGTCAAGTTGCATTTGTAATTTGAAGTGTTTTCAAATTTTTGAAGGATTTTACATTGCAATAATGATAAACTATAGCTTCTCTGCAGTTTGGATATTAAATGTAGCCGTAGCAAATACAGATACTCTGCTAACTGCTTTTTCTTAACCCCTTTTCTTTAAGTCATTCTTCTACAATAGGATGTTGAAATGAAGCGGCTAAGCTTGTTGATGATTAGCTAACTACAGGTTTATCAAGTAGAAAGCCCTTTAAATGTTGAATAAAATTCCTAGAACTAAAAAAAAATATTAAAAAAAACAAATAAACTAAATAAACATGGGTTTATTCGGTTTTAACCAAAAAACTATGGATTTTGGTTTAAACCAAAAAACAATGGCTTTTGGTTTAAACAAACAAACAAAAAAAAAACAATGGTTTTTGCCAACCTTGGCCTGTAAAAAAAATCCCGGCTAGAGCAGATGACGAGAAAACTGTCGACCTTAAGTAAATGTTTGTATATTCCCCATTGGGGCGATAGGCGAGCCAACAATTTCAGAAGTAAAATTCACCGTGCATTTTATTTTTTTTCATAAGTAGCTAGCTACCAGCAAATACCTACGTGCTCGGAGACCAAGCTTTACAGGTCGTAAATGCTCCAAAAATTTTCAGCTCCTTTTTCACTAGGTCCCATTTACAGCAATGTCTGCCGCCGGGATCCGTGGCGGGGCCGACATTAGGTCGAAGGACCTCCGAACCAATTCCTTGCCGAACGTCACTCCTCGAGACAACGCTCAGAAGGGTACAACTCACCCACAGGCGTAATTCGAGCCGTAGTTAATGGGAGCCCGTGGGTAGCCATGGGTTACCAGGTTGTCTAAGGAGGTGTGTAACGGGCCAGGGGGGCAACCCAGCAGCCAAAAGCACCCGTGTTGAGCAGTAATGGGATAGCGCCCGTGAGTGGGTGGTTCGTAACAGCCTCGCATGTACAGAGGAACCTTAACCTTTTCACTTTTTTTCATCTGGTTCAAAGTCTAATTTCATTTTAATGTTCTATCAACCGTCGGTAGAAATTTATCATTACGACGCCTTCATGTGACCAGCGCGCGCTAAGGATCGAGCCCTGCCACTTCCGAGCAACTTTTGCCGAGAGCCGCGCATGCTTTATACGAGCCACGCGCTGACACTGAACTTGAATGGTGGAAGACCAGCACGGGCCACGCTTGAACTGAACCAATGACTACAGTTTTTCTCTGTAACGTTCATTACTCAGATAATACAATGCTCAACTTCTTATTCATTTGTATCAGAAGCGAAAACGGTGCCACATATGTCTATTGTTTTGTTTAATGGTATATTGGTAAACAAAGAAGTGATGTCGAAACTGGGTATTTGCGTGTTGGGTGGCGATTGAAGATTTTTGATGTCATCTTTAAAGTCATAGAAAGTGCGCAATGTATATTGTAGTTGTAAAATCTTCGTGTAATGGAACAAGGAATTTGGCTATTGAGTGGGCTGTGGCATTATACGCGATGGGGAGACCGTACAAAATTCCGAGTGAAGCGCCAGAGTTGTAGAGGGAGAGTAGGTCGATTTAGAGATACTGTCTTGGTCTAGTGATTTTTTCAGGAATTTTTGGAATTTATCTATGAATTTCAGTGTAAGTTTGAAAGGATCCGCATGTTTTTTTTATAAAGGGTGATTTTTTTGTATCATTGAAGATGGTATTCAATTTTTGATCGAATACATTCCTATTTAATATGATAACTCCCCTACCCAGGCCACCGTTGTCTGATCTACAAATTACAATAGAGTTTTCGTTGCTAAAATTTGATAAAAAGAGACTAGTCAGATTTTAAAAATATAGGAGAGAACAGTTTCGGCTTGCTGTGTGAGTTGTGTATGTTATTGCAAGTTTCTCTAATTTTTATTTTTTACATCTGCGAACGAAAACTTAGGACACTTGTTGGGATCTTAGTCTCTTCGCTAGATTCTTATCTCAAAGCTGATTGAATCAAACATGTATAATAAACACCGTCGCGTGTTTATTTGTTTATATTATTATTATTATTTAACAAGTATTTCTCCACAGGCGGCTCCATAAGAACCTAATAATATAATGTCGAATGTAATTTTTAACACACATGTAATTAAACAATCTTTATAATGTCGATATATAAGTGTTGGAATAGATGTACCGAGTCACGGTAGTGTATGGTTACGAGTTAACTGGACGGGCTCCGCAATAGAGCTACCTAACAATCAACCTCGCGCGAGAAGCAAAGTAAGATATAATTGTTTCAACTATTATTAACATTACTGCTCGTTGACTTGAAGTAAGGTTAATGGAAGATGCAGTAGCTAATTGCTTCCCGAGGAAAGATCTACATGGCTTAATACTATTTCACCTGATTGCTTAAATACTATAACATACAATTACATCCAATAGGTATGGCGGTACATACTGCATGACCTACAGTACAAACATGTAAATTTAAAATTATGTATTTATATCTCATAATATGACGGCTTTCATGAAGTGGATTATTATTTCCGCCAAAGGGCGATCCGCACAGTGGTACTAATCGGCCAGGAGGCGCAATTGGGAATATCCCATCTCGACATCGGCTCTCCTCCGCCATATACATGTAGTAGAAGTTGGCACAGTGCACCACCACTGGCAGGAGTATATATATATATATATATATATATATATATATGTATTTATATATTTATATATAGGTATTTATATATTTATATGTTTATATATTTGTATGTTTCGTGTCAACGCTCTTAAAGAAATGGGCCAGGTTGCAGATTTTGTAATTGAGTTGAGTTTTCATGGAGATCGATCAACAGATTGTAGAAGATGGCGAATATGAAATCCTTATTCCTTTATCTCAATACATTTCTTACTTGAAACAGTTTTTGACATAGGAACAATGAAGATATTTGCAGCTTCTCGTAGCGCGAGCATGGGATTTAGTTTTTAGTCTTTCTCCATACATTAAAAAACCTACGTTTGCTTTCAGTTTATTATGTGTAAATTCAGTAGCTGATCCTCCACAAAGCACTGACGAAGCGATGATTTTTCACTGGGCAATAAACACTTTTCTTTCAGTTTGCTGTCTGCCTTTGACGGAGAGTTTCGCTTCAAGAGAAAAACTTGGATGTACTGATTAAATTTTGGTGCAGATCAGTTGAATTCTTTCTATGTTTGAATTGCGTTTGTCATAATGTTTGTTACGCAACAACTCGAAAAGTTTTGAATGGATCTTTATGAAATCTACAGGAGATGTTAGCAATGTTAAAAGATATAAATGATTAAATTTTGGTGCAGATCGGTGGGTTCGTTTGTATGTTTCACTTGTGTTTGTCATAATGTTTGTTAGCAGCATTACTGAAAGCTACGGAAGGATCTTCAAAAAAATTGCAGAAGCTGTTAATACTATTAAAAGGCACAAATGATAAGATTTTGGAATTGATGCAAAAGAAATCATGGTTTCAGACCCAATTTGAATTTTCGTTACCGTTGCCTTTCTTGACGGAAGTATGCGCTCTCAGAGTGCTCTAGTTATTATATGGAATTATTCTTAAGTGAATCCTTTTCATTGCAGAATGTATTCATTTTAGTATCAAAAGGTAACTCATTGCAGGATAAATACTTATAAGCATTCAGCTGATGGTGCAAATGCAAATAAATCAATCGCTGCACCTTGTCTATATATACTTCGTCAATACCTCGAACATGCGCCTATTAATTAGTATTTCCATTAGTGAATATACCGTTTAATCTAAGGAGTAATCTGTGATTGATTTATTACCCCATCTTTTGCCTCTTCCTCAGTTGGACCTCCAAGTTATGGTTCTGTTTTGGCAACTTTCAATTCTTGTGCATCTCCTCCTTCAAATATCTTTGTTTCACTTATTCCCTTTCAATCCATGCCCTGTGAGGCTTCCTTGCTTCGTTTCGTTGTATACGTATTCCATTCACACCTCTTCCTTCGTTTCTTTGTATTTACATATTCCGCTCAGGAAATCTTCAACTAGCGTGTAATCTACTGTGCCCTGTACTAAGCTTATTACTGTTAAGTATCTAAGCAAAATTTAAGGTATTTCAAATCAGCACGGCCGAAACGTTGCCTTTTATTTAGCTTGTTTTTATTTCTATTCGAGAATCGTCCTTAATAAAATTACTAGTGATCAAAAGCAAAATTTTAGAACTTTGGAGAAAAAAATCTATATGTTATGTGTTAAGTATCTATTAATGATATTAGTGAATTTTATTTAGTACTTACGGAAACATTACAAGAAACTCATTGAAACGTGACATGGTATACAAGAAATTGCAGCCTATTTTTATGTCACGTACAAAGGACATGTCGCAATGGTCTTACATTCTAGACCTCAGTAGTACGCCCCATTGCCTGGCCTCCGTCAGGCAACAATATGCGCTGCCATCGTAGATGCACATGAGATCGTTTGTAGCCAGGACCATCACGAATGACTTTTATTACGGAGTTGTAGTAGGAGTTCTCAATCGTGCCTTTTAGTTTCAAAGCGCATTTCCTGATTCTGACGAACGTAGTAGTACGGTGGTGTAAATGATGTGGACAAGTTGTGCCCCTGATACTGCCGTATCGGAAGACAGTTCTGGCCGCACATGTTTTCTTTAGGTGCCAATGACAGAGAATTGCATTTCCGTTCTCTTTTTTGAACGGTGACTGTTCTGTGCGTTGTTATACATTGAGGCTTCAAAGTGCCTGCGCTTGCTCCATGATCCTCCTTCCCTTCATTGCTGCTGAAACATAGGTATATATACATCACGTCTTGGGGCCGTGTAGGTTACCTTAGCCATTATCTAGGCCTTCGGGACGTATCTCTTTCGTGCCCACTCTGTTTCTTTCCAAATTTCATTCTCCTACTTGCTCAAGCTTTATTCTGTTCTTCCTCTTCTTTCCCGACTTGCTATTCCCATGCGCATTGATCCTGTGGGGGAACACCTTCGTGCGGGGGTTCCCCGTTTCTCTTGGCATACTATATGTTCCTTGTTCTTTCCTCTGTGATATCGTTCTGCTCGGAAACGGAGGCTTAAACTTCCTAACTGTAACGAACTACTTCACGTCTGGAAGCAATCTTGACACTCGCAGACCACAGCCTTTTTTTTTTTTCTCAGAATATTCTTGTAAACTTCATTTTATGTCCTTGTGCGCAGCTCAGTACGCCTCCCCGTCTTGTACGCGCTGTGTTGCATACTACAGTAGGTATGTTAATCAGCGCCTCTAATCGCACTTTCATAATAATTTGAGGGCTCTGAGCCAGAAGTGGTTGTGTCCATTTTTGGCGAAACTGGGTTTTACTTACCAAGTGGATGCTTGTGAGGTATAGTTTTAGTGTCACAAGTGTACGCCATATCTCTTCATGCCAAATCTCATCATGCCAGGTATAGACACTTGTGACTCTAAAAATATACCTCACAAGCATCCACTTGGTGAGGAAAACCCAATTTCGTCAAGAATGGACATAACCACTTCTGGCTCTAAGCCCTCGAATTGATGCCGCTAGTTTTATATCATGTACGAGTATGGTACCTATGACGTTTCATGCTGAGTACGGTGTACAGTATGTCCATCCTACCCTCCCATTATGTGTTCAGTAGTCGAGTGGCCTGTGTAGTTGTGGTCTTGTCCAGCAACTTTTTAACTCGTCGGAAGTTCTGTCTATACTTGCATTCATCCAACTCTTCCGCATTGCGATGTCGTGTTGATGTTGCTGCTGTTGATGACTTTTTGGGAGATCTAATGAAGAGTTATTTTGTTCCGAAATATAGCTTCTTAAATTTACGTAAAAAGGCTTGATTGACGACTCATTTTCGCTGTTCATCTTTTGTATT
>LQNS02277275.1:6810025-6821152 GCA_001587735.2 Parhyale hawaiensis | reverse complement strand
TGTATTCCTTGCGATGACCGGCCGGGATATGGTGCTTAGCAGCTGTTATGAGGGCTCGATTGAGGGCCCTCAGTCCGCCGCTACAAGAGGATGGGAGTGGGAGGGAAGTAATAAGTTCCTCGGCCTACTGTATTGCGCATTGATATGCCTGGTGTAAAGTGCCAGAAGTATTGAAGTCCCCCAATGGTGCAGTAGGCCGAAGTCCCTAAGTGATGCCTTAGGCCGAAGTCCCAGTGAAATTATCGCGCATTGATATGCCTAATGCAAAGTCCCAGAAGTGTTGGGAGTCTGCAAATGATACAGTAGGCCGAAGTCCCAGCGAACGCCTGCCAGGAGCTGCTTTTGTCTAAAGTGCAAGTTAGTGTGCCGAGAACGCTTACTTGTGTCTCGTAGTAGGTAATGTGAGAGTCAGAATGTGGCGCAGTGTTACAAAATGCCCAGTGATTTTATTATATACGTATATATAAGCTAGGTAGGAATGTGCAGTGAAATGTTTTCCAAGGACCAGTGTTCTGGCGCCTTGTAAAGAGTGTGCTTAGGATACCTGGTAGATCATAAGATTTCTTCTAGATAACTAACTGATTGTATTCATGTCCATCACGACTGGACGTGTTCCCGAGGATCTATTCGTAAATATGAAGATTTTCTGCATAAACAATGATTGAAATTCGTGTTCATTATTCTAGATATGTTGCCGTTGTGTGTAACCACTAAAGTAGAGAGAGATTCGATTAACTACATAGTTATCAAATGTTGACTGACCCAGGTTCTCGATCATAATCATGCAATATGATCGAGATTGGACATGTCGCTGTAATTTCAAATGTTAGTACCATCTAAATAAGCTTTGATTTGTGTTTTTTTTCCGAAGTTGCCAAACCGTTGGCCACGGGCCTAATGCATGTATTCCATACGTGTCACTATGTCCAGGTCGAACGCGCAACATTCGTTTCCCACCACGTCGTAATTGTTTAGTTTTCGAACAGGTGCTAGTCCTAATAATTGTGTTGGTGAATAATTAGCTGTTCGCTTAGGGCGCACCCAAATTTTAATAGTCTTGATTTCCAATACAGATGCGTTTGTTTATATCGTGTGTTTTCTTCACCCTCGCGTTCTCTGCATTCCATCACATATCTTAGGTAGATAGGTCGGAGGCGTGGCTCACCTTCATTTCTGGACGCTGTGTGTTTGATAATTTCATGTCGTTAATTTGTTGATCAATTCCCATGTCACAGTATTCACATTTAGTTCAAAATAATGCCATGCTGATTGTTTATAATACATGTCAATTTCAATTAATGACGTTATAATATATATATATATATCTATATATGCCAAATACTATCAATATTATACCATGATCAGAATTGCATCTCGCGTCCCAACACTCGTACTTACTTTTTTTTTTGGACTTTGGTTACTGTTGTGATATGCTTTTACTCTTTACTGCATGGTGTCTCAAATATGATATAAAGCGAAAAACAGGCATAACATCCTAGATTGTGGCACAGAGCACCTCTCGCTCGGTTTGCATCACAGCGTTTTGCACAGCAATACAAACCACCGGCACCTCCTTGTTGCCAGATGCTTATGTTTACATGTTCTGTTATTTCCGAGTATTGGTGGTGATTGGAAGTCTGCCAGTTCGCTCTTATTTGACCTTTCATATTTTGTTTATTCTTCAGTGTGGAGGTATGGAAAAATTTGTCAGTAAAGATAAGATCTTTGAGAGCGTATATGATACCTACTTTGTTATAGACGATACATTGTGTTGCTATAAAATTGGAACTTCCGTGCATTGCATATATGATACAAACCGAAGACAGAAACTATTTTTCAAGCCCGAACAGTCCCATTAAAACATGTAATACGTCCCTGGAGCCTTGCTAAAATGACGCAGTGGCGTTATTGTAAGTGTTTATTGATTCAGATTAGATACCGTGAAGAAAAATAAGTTTTCCATTGTGTTGGAACGAGGATATTGTAACTATAATGTAGAATTTATGGAATAGTATTAGCAGAATTGCTTAGCCAATGACTTTTCCTGCATTTATTTGGCTCGTCTTAAAAGGCTGTAGGGACTATACTCTATTTACGTATTACCAGTTGGTGTGTCTATTCATATGCGGTTTGTCTGTCGCGGCAAAGTAAACTCCACTTGACTGCACTCCCCAGCTTGAAGCCCATGTTCACTGGTTTGTGCTGCAAACACAGGTCACTAGGCTTCTGGAGTATTCGGCTGCAGTCGATCCCAGATCGTCTAAAGCTATGGGGCCCTCGATGGAAGGCTCTATGGGACAGAACAGGAAGTTTGACTTTCCCATTTTTAAAAAGGTCGCCACCCCCCCCCCCCCTCACACACACGCNGGAAGGCTCTATGGGACAGAACAGGAAGTTTGACTTTCCCATTTTTAAAAAGGTCGCCCCCCCCCCCCCCCCTCACACACACGCACACGAGTAGCACGTCCACTGTATGCTGACGGATCACGTCTAGCTCGGCAAAGAACGTGATTGCTTGGCAGAGTCATGAACTCACGGTCTTGAGAGTCAATACGAAAGCCATTAGCCTGCTACTATAATACGTAAGTTCTTAGTTTGTGGTTTGACGATATTTTGAATTCACCTTACTATGTGTGAGAGATTATTGAAATTCTTCGTACGGTGTCCAACTCGTGAGGGACACAATAACTGCCAACAACAGAAAGCTGTTCCAAGTAATTCAATTTGCTGACAATGACAACAATCTAATGAATGATTAGCCTAATAGAGGTATATACTTCACTAAATTCATTCAGTCATTGAAACGGAAAAGAAACACTTTTGAAAATGCCAAAGAAGGATTGCGTCTCTCTTGCTGTTAGATATGCAGCACCAAAGTCAGGAATTTTTCGAAACAGGACTTTTCTTCAAAACTCCATACCTGTACTATCTTGTACGGAGTATCAGGGTATTCCTAATTCTTATAGCATCAAACTGAACTCCAGCCAGTAAAATTATCCCACATGTAGGAGCATCTAGCTACGTCGCTGTTTGGCAAAGCAGAGGTGTTCCAAAAAACTGTAACCGCAAAGTATTTTTCGACAAGTTCTATTCTTTCGTGCCCCTCATGGGATACTCGTACCATGATAAAGAGGTCATTTAGGTGCTGAGCACAGGCAGGCAAAATTGCTTCCCCAACAGTAAGATTCCATCTACGAAAATACTAAAATGAAACTGAGAAGTGCATTCATCGAAGAAAGTGCAAGCGTTATTGGCGTATAAATTTCATGCATTACAAGGAAGAATAATAGGCCTGCTAACTTGCCGTCAACATGTGCAGGAATATTCCTAGTGCCCCAGGTACAAACGTTGGACCGAAACGAGATAAAATGTGAATATGGAGATTCTAAAGGAAAACGACAAGAACGAAAAGCAGATCTAACCGGCGTACCAAGTGCAGCGAAGCTCTTCGCTTCGACCGAAACGAAATGCTCTTTCTTCGCTCTCTGAACATTTAGGCTAATTATTGAGACGATTTTCGGTTTGTATCATATATGATACACAATTATAGTATAATGAATATTGATCGATTTTTAAACGTAGGGTAATTACCTTATTACCCGTGAATTTTTGTATCACTTGCATCATAATTCATGCAGTAAAAGGTTTAACTGTTTATTAGAAACTTAAAAATATAAAATCTTCAGTGTTACTTTGTCCCAAAGTTTCTAGAAGGCCGTGCTTATACCTAGGAAATTCGGTCCTGATAATCTGACTTTGTTATATATGCTGTAACATTATTGAGACCACAGTTCATCTACCATAGTAGTTACGCCAGATTTGAGTGTATGCGCTATGCCCTTGAAATCTTCACGATTGTGACGTCAAAATTACATCAAGCCACTGTGGAAATACTAAAGATTCCTCGCTGCAGCAGTGGTTTGACGCAGTTGTGACGTCACAGTTCTGAAAATTCAAGGGCTTGTTGCAAACAATCAATTCTGACAAACCTATCTTCTGTAAATGAACTGTGATTGAGACCGTCAGAAAAGCTGGCTCTTCGTCCCATGTTTAACGTCATTGGTCTATAGGCATTGATGTTTTCGTACTGAAACAACTGTTTTCCATGTCGGTAGCAGAGGGGATTGAAAAATACCGTACCACTCCATACGCGCTGCTTGTGAAGATTGACGTCAAGTTACATTTCGCTAGTGTACTTAATCTAGTACTATAGAACAATAGCTACTCCACTGTTATGGTTATTGGCTTTGCAGTATTTGGGCGCTGGTTACAGTAATTTGTAGTATTTTGTGGTTTGATTACCTTCTATATATAGGTGTAATGAAGCAGTGGCAAAAATTGTGTCGAAATCATAGTTGGGCTTTATTTTGCAACTAATGAAATCGAATTTTCTATAATACATGGACTGATGCAGAGTGCTGGGACAGCCGGATTTTCTTGGATCATAGTATCCACTACCAAGTATATACTTTGGTCTGTGAGTAGGAGCAGTGATAGGAAGTAGCACTCAGAGGAATTATTTTCATTTAAAAATGCCATGTCAAGAATGTAGTGTACAGTCGATTTGTTGAGGGATTGAAGCGAATTGTAGTTTTGGTTCCTATTTAAAGTGGCGAATACTTGTGCCGTTTCATTCTTTCTCTTTTGTGGTTATTTTCGTGGACCGATCCCTGGAGGTAGTGCAATACCGGCCGATCCGCGGCAAAGGTGGAGTAAGCTTCTCGCACTTCGCCATGATCCAAAATTCAGATTAATATCGTTGATCCCACATGGGGATCGTATCAGATATTAAGCTGATAAGAACAGTACTACACTTTGATCTTAGCCAAAAGGCCGAGAAGCGATACTTAGGGAAGCAGCAAGCGTCGGTCGGCTTCATGTGACTGAACAGCAATAAAACAACGACCTCATCAGGGTAACTCGTGGGCTTTCTCTGGCTGTACTGTCACTAATTCGAGTTCTGGCTATATGGAGAACGTAGTCGTACACAATGCAAATGTGCGCACCGTGAGACAAAATAAATGAGACTATAATACGATCGGATGTGGGCGCGATTCGAAAAAGGTGAAGTCAGACGAGCGTGTACCCAAATCAATTATTTTTTCAAAAATTGCCTGATGTTCAATGTTTTAAAAACGATTTTCATGGTTTTTAAAGAAAACTTGATACACTTATTCATTTTTGTCACTAAAACAAAAGAAAACCCAAGCTTTCAGAATAAAAATATAATAACTTGATTGGTATGGAATTTTTTAAAGATAGCCTACGGGAAGATATCACAGCTGTGCTGCGACGATGGCAGTCTCGATTTACAACACTACAGAAGGTTACGGATTCAGTGACTCCTAGAATTTTTAATCGATCCCGCAAAATCAGCTTGTTGTAGCATGCACTAAACAAATTAAAGAATTCCTATGCTGTTACCATTACTACTTTTCGTTTGTCGTTATATGCTTGTCTTTTCTCGAACATGATATTATTTTGGCAGTTTTTCTAAAAAATTATTTCAAGGCCGATGGTTTGTCGAAATAATGAGCATTGTAATGAATTCCATTGCTTTCTAATCTCAATGTTTGCTTTCAATGGAAATTTTACCTGCCATAGGCTGCTGTGAGGAAGTAGTCGTGCCAAAATTGTGCCGTAGCTATTCCAGAGCAATTTGATAGGTAAATAGAGCACTCTGAGAGCACATGCCTCCGTCAAGCCAAACAACGGTAATGAAAAAGTCAATTTGGCGCTGAAACCATGATTTTCTTTGTATCAAGTCCAAAATGTAGTCATTGGTGCCTTTTGATAGTATTAACACCTGCAATTTTCTTGAAGATCCGCTCATAATTTTTGAGTTATGCTGCTAGCAAACATGACAAACATTGTCAAACATACAAACGAACCAACCGAACTGAACCAAAATTTAATAATTTATTTGTTTAATGTTTTAATTGTTTTAATGAGCCACAGGCATTGTTAGGCTACCACTGTTGGTATTTCAAACTTTTCTCTGTCTGGTTTGCTGTGCATGGGCATAAATTTCATTTCTTTGACGTTCTATGCGTACTTTTTCTCCCCCTTTCGAGAGGGCTACAGTTGCCCTTTGTTTGAAGGCTAAAACTGGGATAAGATAAAAATTATACATTCATAGCGGTGTATGCCATTGAAAATTGGTTTAGTATTTCTCTACAACGACAATTGCCAATCGGGGGCATAGGATGAGCCATATGGTTAAATTAGTTAGGTTCGCCCATCCTACGTTGCGAGGCCCGGTGACCCCGGGGGTCGAAGGTTACCTGAGCCATTAGCTAGGCCTTCCGGACATCTGTCTTTCGTGCCCACTTCGTTTCCTTTCCCCGTTCATACCTTTATTTTCTCATGCTTTATTCTGTTCTTCTTTTTCTTTCTCGACTTGCTGTTCCCATGCGCGTTGATCCAGTATTGGAACACCTTCGTGCATGGGTTCCCCATTTCTCTCGACATACTATATATCCCCTGCTCTTTCTTCTGTGATGTCGTTCCGCTCGGAAACGGAGGCTTAAGCCTTCTGACTGCCCTCAGGGATATCTTATATTCTGGCGGGCCTTCTCCCTGCCACAATATATTTGGGCGTCAGGCTCTCTAAAGTTCCTATTCTGTCCCGCTAGGTGGGCCGCCGATCGAGGTGACCGACTTTTTCTGCGGGGCTCTTACCATTCACCCGTGCGGAGTGACCGTCCGCTTCTTTCTTCTGTCCTCTTCTCTTTTCGTCTTTCATCTCCCGCCCTGAGCACAACGCTGTGGTTCCGGCTGTAAGCCGAGTACATCATCTAAAATCTCTATTGATCGTCTTAGATCCGAATATAGCGGGGCAATACCTAGATAATAACTAGAGCAATCTGAGAATGCATCTTTCGCCAAGCGAGGCAACGGTAACGAAAAATTCAAATTGGCTCTGAAACCATGATTTTTTGCTATGAAATTTTCTTGACGATCCGTCCGTTACTGTTTTAGAGTTATGCTGCTAACAAACATTATCACAAACATGAGTCAAACACACAAACGAACCAACCGATCTGCACCAAAATTTAATCATTTATGTCTTTAAACATTACTAACAACTCCTATCAATTTCATAAAGATGCACAGTTGTCTGTGCATCTTTAAAGATGCACACATTGTCTTACTTTTTACTATTAGGGACATTATGACCTGCATCAGAGTGTCTGGGAGGAAGCATAGAGTTAGGCAGCCAGTAAGGTTACAAGCTTCGGAGGGCCGAACTTGTAAGCTTCAGCGGAAACCTTATATCTGTAGCTTCATTATTTTGAAGTAACTTCAATACTTCACGGACTTCATCGTCTGATACAATACAATGGTCAAGAGGTGTGCTCATATTATCTAGAATATTATCAACGTAATCTTTATGATTATTGTCATCAAAACGGTTCATAATGCTTTCATAATGAGATTTCTAGCATTCAGCAATGTGACTCTCTCCTGTGATTCCATCTATCGATTCAGTAACAGTGTGCGTGCACCTTCGATTTTAGATTTTCTATTTCCTTCCAAAATTCAACGCCCCTATTTGAGTAAGTTTGCTAGTCTTTCTGCTCTAAGCTCGTCCTGACGCCTACGCGCATGTTTAAGGGCAATTCGGTATCTACTGTGTACAGTAGTTTATTTTTTGTACCAACAGTTGGCCATTACGAGGCCTCCCTGCTCTCTCCACACATTCAATGCGAGTCTGCTAACTTCGTGAAGTTCACGCATATGTTCATTCCAGCCTGGCATGTTTCTCCTATTTCTATTGGGACCAATACCAAATATCTGATGCCCTGATTTAAGAATGCCGGAATGCATGTCAGACATGAGCGCACATCGCCCTCCTCGAGGGGATTTATCATTGTCATTGATTTTTTTTCCAGGCAGTCATTCAGACTAAGCTGGAAGGAGCGGACGAGAATTGTATCATTGAAATTCCAATTTACACGTTCACAGGTGACGTGTTCATGCCGCACTTCGGGAAGGGGGTGATTTAAGCTAATATTACAGGAAAGAGGCAAATGGTCAGAAAACGAACTATAGGCCCCTACTTTACAAGTAGCAACACCATTCTCACTATTCATTGAGACAGCAATTTGGTCACGCCAGCTAACACCTAGCTTCGCCTAGCACTTCGCTATGATCCCAAAATCAAGTTATGATAGGTGATCACACATGGGGATCATATCAGACATCAAGCTGATAAGAACAGATACTACACTTTGATCTTATGCAAAAGGCCGAGAGGCGATAGGTCCCAAGGGATACAGCAAGCAATGGCCAGCTCTTACTGATAATGTACATCTAACTTCCTTAGCAGAAAAATTGCAACAAGATGGGAAATCAGGTACATTTTCCGAGGAAAACGTACGTCTAAAAACTTTCCACTTTTAATAAAAAGTTTTCAATAATAAAGTAAAGATCTTAGGTGTAGACGCGTGGATTTTTCGGTTCCAGTTCCAGTAGCAGGGTGATGTGCAACAGGGCATGGGCAACCCGCAACATCATATCTTTGAATCGATATACCTGCATAGCTATTAATTACACAAGTTTTGCCACCACAGAGTGGCTGGTCAGCAATAAGTAATACATGTTTTGCCACCGCTGGGTGGCCGGGCACAGCAAACACACGGGAGCAGAAGCTGCTTGGGTCACTCAACTATGCAAGACACTGCAACCTCAACTCTGCATCTCCCCAGGCCCAGACACCCTAAGTGAAGGACAGCTAGACCAAGGAGGCATCCACACCAGTTATAGATACCAATAAATCTCTACACAATAAACAAGACTGCTACCTTAACCATGCTAGCTCTCACTGCGCAGCCCTAGTAATACGGCTTTACATGACTGAACAGTAGGACAATAGCCACATTACTGAGGTAAGTCATCTACATTCTGACCGGATCATGAGGCTGGATCGGGAACCCAGCTCAACGGCTTCTGGTCACTTGATGTAACTGGACCTTAGTGATGCCCTGTTAAGAGAAAGGATGAGACGAGAAATCTAAAACGCAACAGATAGTGCGTATCCTTCGACTTATCCACTCCACTTTGAGACAAAGCAGGCAACGCACAGAGTGCGGCGCCTCGTTCAGAATGGTCTGATAAAACAAAGAGGCAGCCTGAGCTACCTAATATTATGGTCCAGAGGACCACGGGAGATGCCCTACGTATCAATCATCCCCTACGGCAGCTGCTTTGGTCATAAAAATGACCAAGCTCAGAGGAGGTAGATCGCAGCAAGCTCAGGCATCAGACCAATATGCTTATAGCTCCTCCAATTTTGGTAATAGCCCAACACCCTCCATGTTGGAAGCCCTAAAAAAAACCCTGCGCCTCTATCGCTCCGCTATGGGCATATCGGTGCTACCGACAGAGGTACTCTGCCTGAGCAAGCCACTGCAAATAGTCTGAATGTTCCAATGAACACATTTCCAGTAGAGCGAAGACAGAGTACCTCTGGAGGCTCTTCGCATCCCAAAACCCTTCTTTTTTGGTGGCCTAGTGTGTTGAGAGATCACTCGTCTCATAACTTGATCCTGGAGGGTGCAGGCCGGCCTTATATAATGCTCCAAGGAGGAATAAGGGAGGGTGCAAAGAAGCATGATTTAACTAGAAAAATCCGAGACTTCGTCTGAATGCTTGGAAAATGCCTAACGAAGAGCTCATCTAAGATCTTTGCTGAATACTGACGAAGTACCTTACATGTGTTTAAAATTAGTCGAAATTCTGGAAATTCTAACAGAGTACTTATCTGCCTTATATGAGTGTGACGACTCTGAACTGTCGTCCTGACATGGAGAAAGCTCGGCTTGGTGCTACAGGCAGAGGTACTCTGCCTTCGCTCACCTCTGCAAATGTGTTCTTTGGAACATTCAGACTGTTTCGATTTCAAGAACCGTTTCAAGCAAGAAGTGAATTGAGATAGAGAGATCAGGATCCCATTTCGTTATTTTCTGCAACCTGACCATCGATCTACTTGAAAATGCAGCTTAAATGTAAAATCTGCAACTTTTCCTATTTTTCGCCGTTTCGTAAAGAGCGTGACACGAAACATACCGTGACAAGCCATGTGAAATAACATGGGTACCCGCTAGCTGCAGCTTTAGATAAAGCCAGTGGTAGACAATTGCTTGAGCACAAAAATACTGTATTTTAAGTTTGATGAAAGTATTACGCACAGATACGATTGCAACATGGCGAATATCATTCAGGACATGAGTAAGTTACTCTTTAGCTGATATACCTGCAAAGCCACTGAAAGTACCCGTAATTTTTAGGCAACACGTAGCAAGGCCTAATACGTTTTCTTTAAAACGTTTTTTGAATGCAATACCAGTGGGATCTAATAAGTACATAGCTTACTTGGCGAAGATATGTGCTCTCAAGAGAGCTCTAGTGCATTAGGAATGTTGCTCGACCAAACTGACAATTGTAGGGCTGCAGGAAAACTTTTACTGCTATCAATCTACAATATAATAAAGACCGATGTGTATTTATCTGTTTGTTTATCCATTTTCTGTCACACTTTAACAAAACAGATAGGCGGAAATTAGCCCAGGCTGGAGGCTCTGGTCATCCTCTCAAGCTCCATTGAAAACCTATTGTTAGAAAATAGGCCGGGTTGCAGAAGATCGCAAAAGTTATCTTAATTAGGGACAGTTGGGTGTCGGGCTGATGTTGGTTAAACATATGTTGGACTAAAGGAAGAAGGGCTGAAGTGGTCGACTGCATAGAGCGGAACTCGTGTTGAGACTCGGACATTTCCAAGAACTCCGCAAGAAGCAGGCGCTCCAGGATCTTCATCCCCGGACAAAGCTGGAATATCGGACAGTTGTTATTAAAACGCAATGTCATCTTTCGTTCAACGAAACCTGCTTAATCAGTGACCTGCTGTCAAGTTGTCAACTTACACTAATATATATATATATTTCGTTATGGCCTGATAGAGGTACATCCCCTTCCGAGAACCTTGGGTTAGGTAGGCAAGGACTCGTTTTCCTAATATTCTATATGTTTTAACGGGTTCACAGTGCTGGGAAGCCATTAGAACACTAAGCGAACCAGTCCTGGAGGACCTAACCTCTGTTCTCGGAGGTAAACATTCATTGGAAG
>LQNS02277275.1:6786642-6797954 GCA_001587735.2 Parhyale hawaiensis | reverse complement strand
GTTTTTTGCTGGATTTCCTTTAGCAGCGTTTTGGGCTTCCCGGTGTTGCAAATGCTTCATTTGGGTTGTATTACCTGTCCGTGGGAGCTCAAGCGTGAAGTTTTAATAATAATAATACCCAGGACGTCGGCCCCTCGATGCAATGCCAGCTCGGGCCGCTTGTCCAGCTATTTTTGCCTCAATACCGATTACTAGCTAGACCCGGACCCTCACTCGTCTCACGATTACCTTGGAGATCATAACGGAAAACATCACTTCTCCTCTTCTCGTCATCGGCGTACGAATAGCTCCCTTCGTATGACACCCATGTTTCTCCCTCTGAGAACGTATCCGCCGATTACCAACCACGCTCCCGGCACCCCCTGAACATTAATCCCCGAGCCTAGCTACGCAGAACCTCCCACAGGCATTGCTCTCTGCGAACTCCGAAGGCAGTCCTCGGGAAGATCACGAAGGCTATTGGCGCCCCACGTTCCTCTACTTGAATGCTCAAAGATCCGCCCACTATTCTCAGGGTACTGCACTTCATGACTCAATGTAGGCCGTTGGAATCCCGTCAACATTATCGACCTTTTGAATTTCGATGTATCAGCGCCTTCAATTTTCGGATGATTGCTTCTATTACGGACCTCCCAGCGTCCGCTAAAGAGTTCCTATGTTAGAGCCCAGGACATAACATTTTGTAGACCACCCTTGGGTTCAAAGCCTGGTACAACAAGGTAACTGTCGAGGGATGGGGAGCAGCCACTTCCACTCCGCTGCCAAATTAAAGCTTAGCAGAACGCTCCTTGTCAGGGGGCCTTCTCTATCACATCTTGGGTGGCGTTAGCCTTTCCTCCTGGCACCACGTGCCCTGAACCATGTCGATTTGACCCCCTGAGGCGGCACCCTCAAACCTTGCTGGCTCCTTAACACCAGCAAACCCCTTCCTCCACGAGTGATTAAAGGCCCCAACAGCAGGCCACACTCTCGACAACTCTCGCAGAGGCCTCCCCATACGCAACAACACGCCCCTCTCCACGAGAGACTGCTCTGCCAGTAGCCACTCCCATCCCGGAGCGGTACCACCAGATTCCCGACATCCTCAGCGCAAGGCCCTGCAAACAACGAACGCCTTGGCAGCAAACGAGACCTTTCACCGCTCACCAAGATAGTCGCTCCGAAGACTCGACTTCCGACGACCCAACAAAAGCGACAAAGGAGCCTCCGGGCCCCACCCACCTTCATTGAATGGGCTCCTTGGACCTAGATATCCCCATCTCCCGCCTCCTCGCTAGCAGGAGTATATCCTCTAGCTGGCTTCTCCTCTAACGGCTCCTTAGTTTTCTACCGATCACGGGGCTCTACCCTCGTTATCATTCAACTACCGTAACAAGTACTTCGCCGTCCGCCTGTTGCACGTTTCCATTCAAGCGGTCCTGTCTCCAGTATTTCATCCCTACCGCATGAATGACTTCTATAATTTTACGGGACTGAATTCTTGAAACATGAACTCTGTACAAATGATGTGTTACCGTGGGAAAGAACTAAGTCACGTTCTGTGAGAGTGCTTGGATATCTCTCTCATGCTTGGATTTCAAATTTGGCAAAGCGAGAATTGCGTTCAGTTTAGAGGCTTCCATAGATTTGCCACGACCTGCACCTCGGCCTAATTTTTGCTTAAGGCCTGTATGCTGCAGACATGGCAGGGTCACTGTTATCGCCTACCTAGCCTGATATACGCCTATTTTCCTCAATGCATGGCAGGAAAATATTTATATATGTATAAATGCACGTTGAGAACTATTATGCAGTATTGATATATTGCCCTCCTCAGGAGACCTACACTAACCTAACCCTACGAAGGGCCATAGGGTTAGGTTATTGTAGGTTCGCCCATTCTATTTTATGAGGAGCAGCGACCCCAGGGGTATTGCATCGGTTACTTTAGCCATTAGCTAGGTCTTCGGGACATTATCTTTCGTGCCCACATCCTTCCGATTTCATACTCTTACTGATACTACTTTCTTCTGTTCTTCCTCTGCTTTCCCGACTCGCTGTTGCTATACGCGTTGATCCTGCGTTGGAACACCGTCGTGCATGGGTTCCCCGTTTCTATCGACGTTCTCTATGTCCCATATTTTTTCTTCTGTTAGATCACCGTAGTTGTGGGGACGGAAGCTTAAACTATTCAGTAATCTAATTGATAATATGAAGCTAAGATAAGAAAATTTTACTTTAAGACGTGAAACTGCCTGTAAAGCGTTCTTATCTTGAACCTAACTGAATTTTTCAGTGGAACAGCGATCCAAAGCATAAGGGACATCTACCGAGATATTGTAAGCATCATTTGGGTGCGAAAGTAATATCCGATTTCCAGTACTAATATTTCAGACTAAATTGATTAATTTTTTAACCTCTGTGTTTAATTTGTATTATTTTCTTTGAAATTATCGTACGTTTACTCAGAATGTTGAAAAACTTTACCCCCATATATGTCCCACCTAACGGTCACAGAAGCGAAGGTTTACTCGATGAATTTCATAAAGGGGTTGATACAAGTACATGCGGTTGCTAAATCTATTCAGAACACTTATGAGGTTGATGTAGTGAATGGAATAAGTTGCAGTAGGCGGTTTTCTCGCTTCCGAAGTGGTGAGTGATTCAACTTTGAAAAAAAGGTCAAAGATATAAAAACGTGATAGCGCATTATTGAAAGCTTTTGTTTCGGAGAACCCTACCAATTGCCACTAAAGGAACTGACCGAACACCTAAATATAGCTAATTCCACCGTGGTGCACTAACTAGAACATATTTATTTTGCCATATGTATTTTTTTTTATCTGACATTACTTATGTACCAACCTGATTGGTAACGCTTTCTCTTGTGGCAGTCAAGTCATAGCCCAACTCCAAGACTAATGAACAACTTGCAGAGACTCAGAAATTTCTTAATTCAAGAAAACTTAGAAATTTTTGTAGAGCTGCAGAAATTTTCCGAAGATGAGTGGCCAGTATTTCTACGCAATTGTTCAGTAATTGTCAATAACGGCTTTGTTATTACCTTCGCCAAGGAGGGTATGTTCTAGTCCAGTTTGTTTGTTTGTGTCTTTCTGTCACCATGATAACTCAGAAAGTTGTGGACGGATCTTTACGAAATTTACAGTTAGAAATATTAGAATGTTAGAAACGTTAGAAGGCACATATGGTGTATAGGTATATTAGGAAGAACAGATGATTGACTCTCAGTGAAGATCCGTTCAACCGTTTGTTTGCGTGCCCTTTTTTCCTGGATGCATAGCTCACGTAGTTATGGACGGATCTTTCTGGAATTAACAGAAATTGTTGGGGACTTTACTAGGGCAAATGACCACATTTTTGTGCCGATCTGGATGTCCGTTTGTTTGTTTCCATGTTTGTTTGTCTCCATGTTTGTTTGTCTTCATATTTAATGTTTTGTTGTCAGTATCATTAAAAAATTAGGAATGGATCTTCATGAAATTTGTAGGAATTATTAAAAATGCTAGTAGGCACAGATTTCGGCATTTGCTCCCATGATTGGTTCGTCTGTTTGTTTTTAAGTTTGACTAATGTTTATCGACATGTTTGCTAGAACATAACTCAAAATGTAATGGACGGATATTGGTAAAATTTGTTAGAAATGTTTGAAGGCATATATGGTCAAATTTTGTTGATCAATTCGTCGAAACATGTGTTTGACTAATGCTTGTCTTGGTGTTTGTCAGAACAAAACAGAACAAGTTACGAATGGATCTTAAAGAAAATTACTGAAACTGTTATTACTGTCAAGAGGCACTAATAACCTAATTTTGGTGATGACAAAAAAAGAAATCCTGGTTTCAGGACCAATTTGATTTTTTTTTTTCGTTAACTTTGCCTTTTTTGTCGGAAGTCTGTGCTCTCAGAGTGCTCTAGTTAATTATTGAGATTAACTTGAGTAAATATGAATGTTGTAAGATTCCTACTTTATGTTTATGCTGTAGATATAATTCTTGTAACCCTATAATAGTGTTTCATTCAGCAATACTGAATCCTTAGTGCTTCCAAATTTACTTTTTGGAAATAGTCACACACTGTATGATTGATAGAAATATATAAAAGTACAGCTTTATATGTAATTTTTGTGCTCTTTCTAGAATTTCCTTTCCTTATTTTTGTTCCTGCTGCATGCAGGTCCTTCGATGAATTGTAATGAATTTGCTATATGCTATTTATTCAGTTACAAATCGTCATAGTTCAGGTGCGAGAGAACAAAAACACCCTTAAGATATCAGTAAAGCGCCCGTAGCGAACTAGTCCCTATTTGATTTTGTCTGTTGCGGCTGCAGGTGACGTTCCATAGCGTGGCAGAGGACGGCTTGCGTGTGGTGGGCGTGTGTGTGCTGTCAGACTGTGACGCCGGCAGGCTCGATCTGGCCCACCACCTCACACAGCTCGGACACGCTCGTGCTGTCTTCAGGTAACTTTTTTGTTGAACTCTTACTTCTATTTTGCTTATGACCTTCTCACCGTATTTATAGCCTTTGTAACCAAGTGAAAGCGAGGTTGAGTATGTGTAGGCAACAGTACCGCGTGTGTGTCCCTGGTCCCCTAGTCTTTTCGAGGCTCAGTCAGTATTGTTTCTTGGGGTGTTGGCTCGGTTGCCATATTCTTGCGGGAGGTTCTACTATGCTGTCGGCTGTGAATATTGGTGAGGATGCCTTTGATATTATTGCTAAATCTAGTCGTTCATGCTGTGTAAGAGTTAGCAGCATGCAGTGATCTTTCTGATTCACGACGTACGCTTGCTCGAACACTTACGCACGCTGCCAANGTAAGGGGAGACGTGGAGGCCGGAGGGTCCCCATTTGAGGTTCCCTAAGATATAGTTATAGTAAAATCTTGTGTTGGAAAGGTAGTAAAAAGTAGTAAAAGGTAGTAAAATATGGTTTTCACATTTTTGTAGACACCTTGTAATGACCTTCTCACCGTATTTATAGCCTTTGTAAGCAAGTGAAAGCGAGGTTGAGTATGTGTAGGCAACAGTACAGCGTGTGTGTCCCTGATCCCCTAGGGTTTGTTCGAGGCTCAGTCAGTGTTGTTTCTTGGGGTCTTGGCTCGGTTGCCATATTCTTGCGGAAGGTTCTGCTATGCTGTCGGCTATGAATATTGGTGAGGATGCCTTTGATATTATTGCTAAATCTAGTCGTTCATGCTGTGTAAGAGTTAGCAGCATGCAGTGATCTTTCTGATTCACGACGTACGCTTGCTCGAACACTTACGCACGCTGCCAAATAGATCATGCGCTATATAGCTATCTGTTGGGCGGTAGCTCACGTATGTGTGCGCTATAAATATGAATCAGCATTAAAGTACCGGTATAAACTGAGACACCAATAGTGACTGGAGACTCTTTGCGTCTAGATAATACGTGAATGAGAAAGATCTATTTAGCATCAACTATTGTGACCTGTACACTGATGCAATGCCGTCGTCCCTTTCAGCGGCGCTGACGAGATGACCACAGCCAACGCCGTCCCTGGACTGGACGGTCAGCTCGTGTCGGCGATGAACACCTTCAGCAGCCGTCGCGTCCGGCCCTTCTCCACCTGTGGCCGCCTCTCCTACGCTGCTGCTGAGGAGGTGAGGGGCGCCCGGTTTTCTCTCCATAGATAATAAATTGCATTCTCACTCGTGCTCCAGTATTTGTCTTCTATACTATGGTTTGGCTCCACAGTTTCAGTAAGATTTTCGAAAGTAGGACTGTGGTTTGAGAAGCGTATTGTAGTTAGCTTCCTGCCACAATGGGTGGTTTCCCTAGTGGCTTTCTGGATATCTTACCGTCATTCTTTCCTTCGTTTTTGATGCTCTTGCCTATAGTCCTTTTCTATTTTTCCTATTTGTTTCCCTCTTGAGATTTCCAAGCGCCGCTCTTCCCCGTGCAGTGGTTCCTAGTATGTCATCTCATGCCTGTATGCTTCTCCTTTCCTCTTGTACCGTACCTGTATCACCGTCTTATGGCTATGGGCAGTTGACGAGTTAATCTGCAATATAGTCTAATTTTTTTGCAACGCTCAAACATGCACTACTTAGTGCATGTTTTGCCAGTCCAGTCACTAATGCCAGCAACCTGTCAGATGAGGATCAACGCCAACGTGAGTGAGGCAGTGTGTCGTCCCCCCGCCATAGGCACGCGGCAGGCCGTCAGTGTCGTCTACTTGAGCCTCATCTCGCCTTCAGCCATCTTCCTCAGGCTCGCCACCCACACGCCTCTCTTTAATCAGTAGGTGCTTCATAATTAATTCCTCGCTCAAAGCGCGTACTTGGATCTTGCTCCCACACGCTTCTCGTACTAACTGCATGATTCCTAAATGTTACAAGTAGCACTTGGATCAGAAACATTTGGTTTCCATTTTGATTAGTCTTCCATTTTCTGTGCTCATTGAATCGTCTATAGAGCTGCAGTCCTTCGGATACGCCAGCCTGAAGGAGGAGTGGAAATAAAACAATGAAACTGGTAGGTGGTTGTGTGTTAGACCTAGCAACAAGGGTGACTTGTTTAATGGGATACATGACTATATCTGATGAGCGTTTACAGTAAATTGGAAAGCCGGTGAAGTCAGCAAGGGGACCGTAGTGAATGGTTTACGAATAGGTTTTTATCATATAAGAGACAGTGGCTGTAGAAATTGAAAAAAGTATATAGATTAGATATTTACGAACTGTCTGCTTTTCTCTTCGTATTTTTTATCGGTTTGTCTGAAACGTTTGTGAGTTCCCTTGCCACATTAGTTATCGCTGATCCACCTCAGCTGTGAACAGAACGTATAGTGACTATACTGTACGTGCCGTACCTTCTACAGGCTACAGAATGAGCTGGACGGCGTCACGGAGACGAGCGCCTCAGACAAAGCCGTTACCCCCGCGGTGGGCAAGCTCTTCCTTGCTCTCTTCGCTCGCCAGCCCTTCGTGGCACGCGTCAAGGTCCTCGCTGTGGAGGCCGCCAGTTCTGTGACGGTGAGCAGCTGTTGCAGTCGACAGCGTTGTTGTTCTTCTTCTATACATCCAGACTTTGTTCCTCTCCCTTTCGGTCGGCTCCGACGGGAAGCCAGCCAGCAACGACTTTCTGATATGCTGGGTGTCAGTATATATGGACTTGGGTGTATGTCATTTTGGCCGGACATCGGTGTTCGTAATTTCTACGCTGTGAGACTTGAAGTTGCGCCGGGAATAGGGCGGCCTGCCTGTTACCGCGAAGACACTCATGACAGCATCACACATCTGAGAGAAAATAACGAAACGGATTAGGAAGCGCCTGTCAGAGAGCTGAAGATGTGTTATTTTTTTCCATGTCTGTCTGTCGTGCCTCGTTTTGGTCTACGTGTGACTTTCTTGTACTGTCTCTGCCTCGGGCTTACTGTCCTGAGTTGTCGTAACGGCGGTCAGACTACCTGAGCCTTCGTGCAACCGACAGTCTTTGCTCAGCGTTTCCTCTTCTTTTGGTATTGGTTGCACGCTGTGTTTCTCTATGCTTGCGAAACCCGTTTTTCCTGTGTGCATAAGCTATTCGTGCCTTTTCTCTCTTTAAATAGCCTTCAGAGGTATATGCTGGCGGGCCCTTTTCCTGCGACAATATATTTGGGCCTCACGAACCCAAGGATCCCGCCCTGAGGGGCATATTGTGGCGGGCCCTTTCCCTGCCATAATNATTTTTGTCGCTGGCAGAGCTGGGCATACTCGAAAATGTATCTAGATACTAGATACACCGGGCAGCAAGCACCCAAGGGGTCCCGAGTGCCTTCTCTGCAGGGGATGTAGCATCTGGCCACAGTTCCTGCTGAGAAGGTTAGTTTTGTAAAGTTAGGTAGGTTATCTATATTTCGCCTTTTGTTCCGCGAGGTGGGCCGCCGAATGGTGGTGAGAGACCCAACCTATGAGACTCTATCTGCTCCCGAGTGGGGGGCCACAGAAGGGACCCCCCGCACGAGTGTTCGCTTTCTTCTGTCTTCTTCTCGTTTCATTTTTCGTCTCCTTCTCTGCTCTACACGACTGAGCGATTTCGTTCGACCGAGCCGTGTGGAGTTGGAGATGCTTGCGCCTTATTTCCTGCCAGAAATGGTGCACCTGGCCAAGATTGTTCTAATAGAACTCAATGGAGTTCGACTTAACTTCTAAACTATATCATACAAAATTGGATCGCTGTTATATAGTCTTCGTTTCTAATACGGCTGGAAAACCCGCAATATAATAATAATAATAATAACTAGAGCACTCTGACAGCGCATACCTCCGCCAAGTGTGGCAACGGCAGCAAAAAATTCAAGTTGACTCTGAAACAATAATTTTCTTTGTGTAAACTCCAAAATCTGATCATTTGTGCCTTTTGATAGTAATAATAGCTTGTGCAATTTTCTTGAAGATCCGTTCATATCTTTTTGAGTTTTACTGTTAACACACATAATGACAAACATGAGTCAAACATACAAACGAATAAACCGATCTGTACCAAAATTTAATCATTTATGTCTTTTACATTACTGACAACTCCTACAAATTTCATAAAAATACATTCATTATTTTTTTGAGCTATTGTGCTAAGCATAAAATTAACAACAGTGATAAACGAACGAACAAACGGATCATTATCAAAATTTGTTTATTTACTCTTTGTTACCTACCTAGCAACTCATGTTAATTTCATCAAAATCCATTCATAACTTTTTGAGTTATAGCATTGAGAAAAATGAGACGGACAAACAAAGAAACAAACGGATGGACATATCTTCACCAAAAGTTAATCATCTGTTCCTCCTAACATACCTAACAATCCCTGTAAATTTCATCTAAATCGGTTCATAAATTTTTGAGTTATCTTGGTTACAGACAGACAGAGAGACAGACAAACACGATGAAAACATAACCTCCTTGGCGGAGTTAATAATAATCCCCTTCTGAGGTGGGCCGCCAATCGAGGTGGCCGACCTATTCCGCGGGACTTCTACCTTCGCCCGTACGGAGGGCCACGGCAGGGACAGTTCGCATAGGCGCTTTCTTCTGTCTTCTTCTCGTTTCGTCTCTTGCCCAGTGCCGCTCGGCTGAGATATCTCAGCCTAGCCGGGTCGGGTTGGAGATGCACGTGCTTTACATATTTGAGACACAGAACTCACTTATGTGAGTTCGCCGTCACTCACGACCTTCCGGCAGAAATGCTAAGATAAAATATTTGACTTTCGGTGCGATGCTGCTCAGAATCGCTGGGGTTGAAAACCTTCTTATTCACCTTGAACTTCTTTCTCTAAATATCGTAGTTATATATTGTTGGCGAAAACATTTGGGACCTGCCTAAGTTGGGCAATTATAAAGATAGCTATATGTAAGGACCTTTATTCAAGTTATGTTGTACCTATTAATATTTTGTTAATTCGCCTTTGTTGTTAAGGTCTCTTCTTAGTCTCTTCGGCAAGCTTTTAGAGGAAAATTTGAGTTATCAAAGTTCCTTTGTGGGCTTGAAGAGTGCTGTTTTTTTTCGCAGAAAGTACAGTTCTTATGTGGTACCGGTAATTTTCGATGGGATTTTGATGTTTTGACAGAAATTGATCTGCCGTAATGTTCGGTATTTCTAATGAAAATATTAATTACAATTTTTGGTGAAATGGTTTGTGCATGATGTCCTTTCTTTACTAAATCTTTTAACGCCACTAAAGCAATGCCTTGAAGCCTTTTAGCATATTAGTTGTTGTTCATCTCCGCAATAAGTCTCTGTCAAATAGTTGCAACATCTGGTAAAACCTACTCTGAAAAGCTTGATGAATTACACAGTATCAAGAATTCTTACCTTTTGAAATCTTTTAGAAAGTTTCCAGAGTTTTTATCGACTCTTTAGTTTATCGAGCTGCTTCAGCCAAAATGATGCACAATTCATAGAGTAGGCTAACTTCTGCACCTGTCCAATATATATATATGAAGGTGGTGTTGATCGACTGTGGAGGCATCACGAGCGTGCCCGTGTCTACCTTGCGACCTCTGCCGTCCCACCTGGCAGCTCCCAAGCCTATGGCATTTCTGGCTACCTTGCATGGCATCGCCCCTCCCGGTGGCCAAAAGGTGAGTCTGCTTGTGTTCTTGGACCAACTTGTTGCGACTGTACAGCTCTCACTCCCGTTGAAAGTCTCCTCAGCGACATAAGATTAGCCGAAGGAGTAGATAGGTCCCCAGAAGACCACCACATAAGCCGTTGTAGCCACACAAGGACTTCAGTACGTCATGGTACTCGGATTGGTATTTCCTTTATCTCCCAGTTTGTTGTGCGTGTAAGCGTTGACCCATTATAGCAACACCCTCATGCTATCGTTACGCGTGTCTATCGTCATACTATATGTCCCTTCTTTCTTCCTCGGGGACATAGCTTTTCTTTTGAAAACTGAGTCTTAAACTTCTGAATATCATAGTAATTTCGACAAGATAACAACTTCATCATTGCATCCGCATTTTAGCTGGGAATTCGGCGTATCGTGCAGCAGCTAAATATCATATTCGTTACGAACAAAAAGGGTTACGTTCAAGTGGCTTGCCTGCGTCCCGAGCAAACTCTTTATTTTCGTCACCCACCAACATGTTGTCATCGAAATCTTTTACTTTGGTGTGTCTCTTATTGCGTTTTTAAATTAATGTGGCGATGAAGTAACTAATTATCCCCCGCGAACCAAATGAGAGAGGTGACAAGGTTTTCGTTGAATTAAGTATACATATTTGTGTATAATTATATTTGTTTGTCTGGTCACCCAAAAGCGTGAGAGGTATATTCTGGCGGACCCTTTCCTTGCCGTAATACATTGTGCATCATGCACCCATGGGTTCCTCGTACTTTTTTCGCCGGAGATGTTGGAGCTTGCCGCAGTTTCTGCAGACGAGGTTAGTTTTGTAAAGTTAGGTAGGTTCTATAAATTTCATTTTCTGTCCCGTGAGGTGGGTCGCCGATCCAGGTGACCAACTTTTTCTGCGGGGCTCTTACCTTCGCTCGTGCTGAGGGCCACGGAGGGAACTGTCCGTACGGGCGTTTTTTTCTTCTTCTCTTTTGGTCCTTCATACCTTGCCCTGAGCACGTTGTGGTTCCGGCTGTAAGCCAAGTAAATCATCTTAGATCGCTATTGATCGTCTTAGATTGGGAAATAGCGGGACAATACCAATATCATAATAATAATAACACAGCTCAACCACTGCCTGCAACGCGGAACCGTGCCCACCTGGATGACCACAGGGAAGACGGTCCTAATCCAGAAGGACAAGGCAAAGGGCACGGAGGTCAGCAATTACCGCCCTATAACGTGCCTCCC
>LQNS02277275.1:6765343-6784760 GCA_001587735.2 Parhyale hawaiensis | reverse complement strand
CGTCGTTCCAGTGGTCATCGGAGCTCTGGGGGCCATGTCCAAGAATCTCAAGACTGCCCTGCGAGAGCTCAAGTGCGGCCATCTCCACCCAGGAACCCTCCAGAAGAGCGCTCTGCTTGGAACAGCGCACATTATTCGCAAAGTACTCTGAGCCTTAGGTCACGGGATGTGACCCGGCGCCAGAGTGTAGAGCCCAGCATCGCTCAACCGATCCAATTATTGGGTCGTGAAATCCCCTCGATAATAATAATAATGATTGTCACCCAAAAAGTGGTAGAAGGAGTTGATCAATGTTCATAATGTTTTGCAGTCTGGTGGGTTGACCTATATGTGACCCGTGACAAAAAACAAGGATTTGCTGGTCATTCACGGGCATCTGTGTTGTCCACCCAAAAATAGGCAGAAGGAGTTGAGTCATGATGATAATTATTATATTCAGACAGTCATGCGAGTTGTCAGAGATGTGAAAATTAGCAAGAATTTTAAGCTAACTCGCCATCAAATATAACTGCGTTGAATTTGCTTCGTACCGCTGGTGATCGTCTTACACCACGAGGCGTTATAGTTTTTAATCTGTTTTAGGAATTCCCTGCTACATTGTATATATAAAATGTCGGTTATGCAGTATAGTACGTAACGTTACTTCTTTTAGTATTGGAATGAACGTGGCGTTGTATTAACTAATTTTTCTGCCGTTTTAGGAGTTGCACTTCACCGTCATATGCAACATTTTATGGAATGTAGGCTGTGTTCTATAAAAGCGCTATAAATCTGTGACTTAATATGTAGCCTTTATTCAGATCATGCATTGAACTAGGCCCAGTTTCCTAATCTCGTACTGTAAGAGTTTCAGTTGCTGAAAACCATCCTATTGTGAGAAATACATGATTTTGACTTTACTCTCATAGATGGCGTCGTATAAGCGTGCTCATAGCTTGCAAAACTCGCAGCTATGCTCGTGTGCTGTGGTCCTACCGAACTGTAAGGTATCGTAAAAAGAAACTTGCCAAGATCGCTTAAGACTGGCACCACAGTATTCAGCTGCTCTGTAGTGACCTCAGTCGATGATCTTGTTTGTCTGGAGACGGACTCAAGCATCATATTGTTTCTCGGCTACTGTATCAGCCTCAACTGTATTGCTGAAGGCTCTCTGGGCTGTTCAGTTATTGTTCAACTCGTAATTGTGTTTACTCTCTCCAGAACTGGCCGTGCACGACCATCGATGCGCTTAAAGACATTCTCGACTCCGTGTGTCGCCTCTATCTTCTGAAGCAGGTGAGGGGGTATAAACCACCTCTACGTTCGTTACTAATTGTGCTCTTAGCTGTTCCCCGCCGGGGCATAGAATAAGCCATAGGAGGGGGTTAGGTTAGTTTAGGTTCGCTCATCGTCTGTTATGGGGAGCAGCGCCCCAAGGGGCTCTTGCAGGTTACTTTAGCCGTTAGCTTGGTCTTCGGGACATCTGTCTTTCGTGCGCATTTTGCTTCCTTTCCATCTCATAGATTCATTCCCTACTGATCTTTCTTCCATCTGTTCTTCCTCTTTTTTCCCATGCGCGTTGATCCTGTGTGGGAACACCCTCGTGCATGGGTTCCACGTGTTTATCGTTATACTATACGTTCCTTCTTTCTTCCTCTGTGATATCTCCTTTGTTGTGGAAACGAAGACTTAGACTTCTGAGTATGATAATAATCTCGTAGCTGTTGGAGTACCTGCGCAAAATCTGTTCCTCTGTGCCTTCTCTGCTCTAGATCTTGTCAAAGTTTACAGCAGCCCCAACTCGCGACAGATTTGCATGTTCTAAAATTGTCTATTGTTCTACTTCCTTGAAACGCCTACCGCTGCGCATACCCTAAGTTGGCAGAGGACTGTGGGTTGTGGCGGTTGGGAGGAGAGGCAGGTAGTAGTGTCGCTATTGGAGGGTTTGCGGGTGCCTCTACGGCCGGAGGTTCCCCCAGATGCGGTACTATTTCTTGTGATGTGGCATTCGTCCAATGTACTACTCCTTTTCTGGATGATCTATTCTCTCCTTTCCCAACTTGCTGTTGCCATGTGCGTTCACTCGTGCATGGGTTCTGCCTTTCTCTGGACAGTCTTTATGCCCCTTCATTCTTCTTCTCTTTGGATCATAGTGTGCTCTGTGGGTAGGGAGGCTTAAACTGGGAGAATAATAATGAAGAAGCACATTGCACTAGCTCTTTTGTACTCCATGTATTGTGTATATGATGCTGTAGAGTTACGTAGTGTACTTCAAAGACTCGAGCGAATAGAGCATTCGTGTGCAGTGGTCTGACCGTATGACATTAGCGTGGTGTAGTTTTGGTAAATGTTGCTTTGTGACTCTTGCAGGTAAATCGATCCAAACATGTGATCCCGCCAAGCTCTCTTTGCTCCTTTGCCTATCCACCTGCTGTCGGAATTGGAAATTATTCAGTGCAGGCAGAGTTATTGTGTGAAGGTGTTAACAATATTATTCCAGGCCCCTTATTAGTGAAATAGCTTAAATAGTAATTGGCTTTCAAGCTCAATACCGTTCCATGTTGTTATGTTGATTCTAATCACTTAGGTACAATATTTTTCCACTAACCTTATGCCGTTTCGATCACAGACATGCAGACAGTGAATGTTTAACATGGTTTCTGCAACAGGGCAACAGCGTGCGGTGCCCTGAGGTGCACAACTTGAAGGTGGTACCGGTGTCGCTGGGCTACACGGCGGTGGAGTCCTCACCTGAGGACCCGGCACCCCTCAGCAGCCCTGCCGCCACATACCGCATCTCCGTCAGTCAGCAGCTCGTGGAGGCTGGCCTCGCTCTTCCTCTCAAGTGCGTAGTTTGGACTGAGATCCTGCGTCTTTTGTGGTAAAGGTATCGTCAACTTTGACTGCACCCTCCCCTGGGAAACCCACGCGCAGTGGTTCGTGCCGCAGACTTAGGTCAACTGGCCCCTGAGGAGAATGTACAGCAGCCGCCGACGACGGGTTGCTAGGAACTGTGGCGCCGAAACGGAAGGTTCAACGACCCGCCTCCCCCTAAACTAAGGTAAGTACCCCCACGATAGCTATGCCCACCTAGCAAATTTACTGACTCAATTCGCCAAGCGCCCCTGAAAAACACCGCGCCTGGCTGGGGATTGTTCTTGAGACCCTCAGCACTACAGTGCAGCACGCAACGTCCGCAGCTGGCGGTCCTCCATTGTTGCCGTCTCATCGGTTCCATGTTGACTTATTGGTCATTCTTTGATGCTATCAGCTTTGCGGCGCTGCGTGTGCTAGGTACATCTCAAGTATACAAACATATGCTTACTAGCGGGCCCCACCGTCGAAAATGACGGTAATAATTTTGTAATTAAGGTGTTTTTGTCCCTGTTTCCAGCATACATTTTGCTGTAAAATAGGTCTCATACCTGCAGACGTGATCTTCAATTAAAAAATGCAAGTTGTACAGCCATGAGTTTACGAAAGCAAAATATGCCTACTGCATGGTAAGGTGCGAATATCAGTTGAAAATTCATCAAAAGCTAAGCAGCCTCTACAACATATAATTCAATCAAAAGAATTCACCAGAAGTGCTCAGGGCTTACTGTAATTTGGATACCGGCCGATAGTTGAACATACAATTAAGGGTCGAAATTTGGCTGCAAGGTAAATCATATTATAATTGTGCTTGTTCCTCCCAACGTTCGTTCCTTCCTTAGTTACTACGACCGTTACGCTTTCACAATTAGATAGGAGAAAATTCGATGCAACCTCAGTAGAGAAGAACCTTAGACAAGCTTCCGTTTTATTAAGCTGCTATTGCTCGCAGATCGTAGTTTGATTTGCTGCCAGACGTTGAACTTGTTGCTCACTTCTTACCACAGTGCTTGGTAGGCCTGATACGGTCTGGGGTATCAATGAAGAACGGTGTTTTTATTCAGGTGAATTTCCGCACGTTCCAGCTCCTTGTAGCTCTCTTTCAGGTCTTCAAATTTCGTCGTACAAACTCATTGTTGTTTTAAATGGCCGAGCTATATTTACAGTAGCTGCCGGTATTCTGTCTACGAACGTATAATTAAACTAAGCCGTGTTAACTAAGTCGCAATATTTCCTGAGAAAATACTAATGAAATGTCTGGCTAAGTTCAATTATCTATAATATTAATAGCGTTGTTCCTTCGTTCGTTCCTTCGTGTGTTACGCCTGAAGTCAATGTTCAACTCGCATTTGGCCTTACATGCGAAATCCGTTATCTGTGCTACAGCTAACGCGAGAGGCAAATATATTGGCGATTTTCGTGCTTCATTCTTCATTGTTTTGCGCTTTATTGAGTTCGGGAAGCTGACGTATCTGTGATACGGCTGGTGACTAATCTCTCGGCCACAGGCCAGGTCTTTGTAATTGTTTATACGCCCGAAATTTTTAAGAATAGATCTTGGGGAACCTGTACCGTGGTTTACTGCCAAAGGAATTCCACGGGTCCAGTTAGACAGAGGGACTTATATATATATATAATCCACGGGCCTCTTAGACATGGACAGCTTCAGTAATTATTATCAGCAAAAGGTTGGTCGTATAAGATATCATACATGAAATCTCGGTGTTGTTTGTGTTTACGGGGAATTGCCATGGTTCAACGCGAAGGTTTCGCTGATCTATATGAAGCGCCTTAAGCCAGACCGTGAAAGCTTCACGGGTGCTGCTAGCTTATAGGCCTATAAATATTCCACGGGTCCAATGATACGCGGAGGTCAGCAGTTCTGTGCAGCTAGGCAAGGTCTTTTTTTTAATAATTTTTATGCCCCTGGGCTCTTCTGAATGAACTGGTTAGGACCTGGAAAATATCCATGTGGGGGTGGCACTAGGAGTGCTAGCAAAATTCAAGGGGGGNGCCTGAAGTCAATATTCAACTCGCATTTGGCCTTACATGCGAAATCCGGTATCTGTGCTACAGCTAACGCGAGAGGCAAATATATTGGCGATTTTCGACCTTCATTCTTCATTGTTTTGCGCTTTATTGAGTTCGGGAAGCTGACGTATCTGTGATACGGCTGGTGACTAATCTCTCGGCCACAGGCCAGGTCTTTTTAAATTGTTTATACGCCCGAAATTTTTAAGAATAAATCTTGGGGAACCTGTACCGTGGTTTACTGCCAAAAGAATTCCACGGGTCCAGTTAGACAGAGGGACTTATATATATAATCCACGGGCCACTTAGACATGGACAGCTTCAGTAATTATTATCAGCAAAAGGTTGGTCGTATAAGATATCATACATGAAATCTCGGTGTTGTTTGTGTTTACGGGGAATTGCCATGGTACAACGCGAAGGTTTCGCTGATCTATATGAAGCGCCTTAAGCCAGACCGTGAAAGCTTCACGGGTGCTGCTAGCTTATAGGCCTATAAATATTCCACTGGTCCAATGATACGCGGAGGTCAGCAGTTCTGTGCAGCTAGGCAAGGTCTTTTTTTTTAATAATTTTTATGCCCCTGGGCTCTTCTGAATGAACTGGTTAGGACCTGGAAAATATCCATGTGGGGGTGGGCCCTAGGAGTGCTAGCAAAATTCAAGGGGGGGAGGGAGGGGCAGCGAAACACAAAAGCTAGGCCCTAAGCAGTACATTTTTTTCAAGGCCTCATTTCCAGTGAAGCGTTCGTGTAACTTTTTGGGGCGGGAGTGTGTCCCCCACGATCCTCCCCTGGCTACTCCACTGCAGGGAATTTTGGATATTACATTATCAACCAAGAAGATGGACGTAATATA
The DNA here is from genome assembly GCA_001587735.2 of Parhyale hawaiensis. Classification (NCBI taxonomy): domain Eukaryota; kingdom Metazoa; phylum Arthropoda; class Malacostraca; order Amphipoda; family Hyalidae; genus Parhyale; species Parhyale hawaiensis. The sequence goes on along the minus strand of LQNS02277275.1, from coordinate 6,779,019 downwards.
TCACACATCAAGTCTCAGTGTTGAAGAACAAGTGTGGTGTTACCATGCTAAAATATGAAAGTTTCACGGGTCCGTCTGGAAGGCCTTGCAAAGCCGTGAAAGTTTCACGAGTCCAGCTAGTTTGCTATTAATTGCTCACTTACAATGTGACAGCTATGTCAATGAAAAGTAACGAAGAAGTGGCAAGTAAGAGAGAAATTGCAAAGTGTAACAAAAGCCCTTTACTGAGAGATTGGTCTGGCGTGTGCGTTAGTATTTACTGCCTATTTAACGCATATATAAACAGTAAAAAATACCTGAATTTGAGAGCGAATACCTCCGCCAAGCATTGCAACGTTAATGAAAACTTCAAGTTGGTCCTGAAACCATCATTTCTTTCATATCATTGCCAAAATCTGGTCATTTGTGCCTCTTGACGTAATTTTCTTGAAAATCCATTGACAACTTTTCAGTACAAACTGACTGACAGAGCACAAAAATTCGCCTATTGTTCTTCGTAATATTCCCAAAAAATTACTGCAATTTCCAAGATTTGTTCACAAATGTTTGAGTCATGTTATCAAGAAAAAATATATATATATATCTATGCAGACAGGAGGATCTTCCACCAAAAGTTAATCATATCTTTCTCTTGATATGCTAAACATGTCCAGTAAATTTATAAGGATTCTCCAAACCTTTTTTTTTTAATTATCTTGATGTCAAATAGACAAACTCCGACAAAAAACACCACCTCCTTGGGGAAGGTAACCAGTGACTACCGAAGAATTTTGGTGGCTCTCGCGATCGAATGAGTCAAGAAAGTTATGAAGATAAAATTCATGAGACATTGAAAGTAAGCGATGATTTGAAAAATGCTGTCATGAAAGGTGAACTGCTACGATTGGAAGAAATGTGAATGGAAGGTACGTAAGTTAAGTACGTTAGGTTAACCGACAAGCGTTGGGTTAAGTGAAGAACGAATAGTACGTAAAGTTAGCCGAGGAGCGTTGAGTTAGAACGAGTTTTGTGAGAGTGGAGTGTGAGCTGTGAGTGTTATAGTAAACGAGGAGCGTTAGTTCAATGAAAATCGTGATAAACTAGGACGTTGCACTTATTGATATTTTGTGTCTACGGCTAGAGTATCCGTGCCATCAAATATGACGGCGACGAACTTGTGACAACACGTTCCTAATAGGAATGATCATGACGGATTCGCAACAACAGCAAACTCAAATGACGAGCGTTAGGTCAAATGAGAAGCGTTATGACGTATGATGAGCGGTAAATTAGGTGAATTGTATTAGGTTCCATGAGGAGTGCTGTGTAAGATGAGAAACGTAAGGCCGGGTGAGGAGCGTTAGTTTCACCGAGGAGCGTGGTGTTAAATAGAGCAGCAGTAGACGACGAGTGATTTGTTATGAGAGGTGCGTTGGGTTGGATGAGGAGCTTTAGGTCGAATAAAGAGCGTTACCTGAATGATGAGCGTTAGCTTGGATGAGAAGAGTTAAGTCGGATAAAGAGCGTTTGGTTGGATAAAGAGCGCTAACTTTTATAGCTTGAACAGGGAGCGTTGCAATGGACGAGGAGCGTTAGGTTGGCTGAATAGCGATAGGTTAAATGAAGAGTATTATGTTTGATAAGAGCGTTAGGTTAAATGATATAGTGTGGGTTGCATAAGAAGCGTTAAGTTGAACGAGGTCCGTTTAGTTAGATAGAGCAGAGTTAGGTTGTGAGTGCTAAGATAGATGGAGTGCGTTGGGTTAGGTAAACCTGCAGGGGCGATAGCTTAGATGAGGCATGTTATGTTGGATGAGGAGCTTTAGTTTAGATGATGAGCGGTAGGTTAGGTAAGGAGCGTCATTTTGGGTGAGAAGCGGTAGTTTAGAGCAGAGTTAGATGACGAGTGTTTAGTTAGATGAGGTCCGTTGGGTTAGACGAGGTGCATCCGGTTATATGAGGGACCTTCTGTAAGATGTGACTTACCTTGGATATGGTGAGCTGTGGTGCCACTGGTGCGGTAGGTTAAATGAGCTGCTACACAAGTTCCTAAGATTAGATGGGATAGTTAGGTCAGATGATGTGCGGTAGGTCAGATGACAACCGTTACGTCAGATAAAGTTCGTTTGGGAGATGTGGGGAATAGGTGGTACGGCATGTTTTAAAACTCAAATGAAGCATTAGATGAATGAATGACGTTAGCTTAGACGATACATGTTAAGGTAGACGGACGTTGATGAGTTAAACAGAGTTCATTAAGGTTAAATGATGGGCGTAACTTGAGGCGGTGTGGGTTTTCGTAACCGCGTGGCGTAGGTCTGGTACATTGTAAAAAGTAAAGATGTCCATCAACCGTGGAATTTCCACGGGTCTCGCTAGTTGAACATTATTTGACGTCTGTTCAGCGTGACGTTTCAACAGCCACGGAGAGATTCAAAGACTGACCCTTTCTAACTGTTATGAATAAATTCAGCTAAAAATAGTGCGCTCGACCGGATCAAAAGTTCTACCGGTATCAAAAGTACTGCCTTTCATCCACTACGGTCATCATATCAAAAGTACCGAGCTACTTCGCAAAGCGAGGAGAGATTCAGGAAGTGCAGTGTTTCTACTTTTGAGCATATGTTTCAGAAGCTATATTTATCAACGTAATTCCAAGGGCTGAAATTTCTTGGCATCTCAACTTATTTTTCAGTAAGTGAATTTCCTGCTATCTAAATCCTTAACAATGTGACGGAGGAACGGCCAACCAAATAGCAAGCGAGCCAGCTAGCAGTAATCAGGCGACCAACAACTGTGTACTATTCTATTGTGGATGTGCAATGCAAATTTTGCTCTAAGCTCTCACAGCTAGTCTACATCTTACTTTTTCAGAGTCGCCAAGAACAACGAGAGCAAAGATCGCGATGGCTCCAGCCGTAACCCCAGCGCTGATGCCGCTGACCCCTCGACAAATCCCTCGGCTGCCAAGAACAGCGGAGTAAAATCTATGTCGACAGCCGAAGAAAGCGACTTTATCTCTCCGTGGTCTGTGGCAGAAGCAGAGACAGAGACTCGCCAGGACGATTCCTCGCACTCGGGTGAGAAGCGCACACCTGAAGCCGAGACATTTTCTCCAACTGCTGCTCAAACTCGCGCGGCCTGCCGAAGTCCTGATGTCATTGTTGAATCTGACACCGAGAACCCCAATGTTTGTGGAGAGAAGCAAAGTGAATCAACTGCCGGCCAAGTTAAGGAAACTCGCCGGACATCCGTTCTTGAGCAAACGGGCCAAGCAGCGTCTGAAGTTAGTGCCAAGCCTTCGGTACCACCTCTTACCACCTTGCGGTTGCCTGCCAGGCAGCCTCCCAAGTCATCTCCTGCAGCGGAACCCATTAGCACTAATGGTAACGCACGCAACGGTCGACCCGCCCTGAGTGACTTGCACCAGAAGAAAAGTAACTCGCCTCAAGATGGACATTCCCTGGAGACGGACACGAGCTTCAACTCGCTCAAGGACCATCCGTCCGACAAGATCACTGCTGCCCTTGTGGATATAAAAAAATACTTTCTGAAGAACGCCATGGAGCCTGCTGTGAGGAGCAGTGAACGCAAAGTAAAGTGGCCTGAAAACACCCGGAAGCTCTCCGGTACCTTCTCTGGGATCCCCACCTATGTTGATGTGCTGGGCCGGATCCATCTGCATCCTGTGTCTGGTGAGTGAGTTGTAAAAAACAGCGGGGTTTTGAAGCAAAATTTACACACTTAGTGCGTGCTAGATGAAAGTTGTTGCTTCTTTGGTAGTGCTAACATTGGGTAATGTTCCATCTTTCTTCCTGTGTGAGATCGTCTGTGTTATGGAAATGGAGACGTGAACTGCTCGACATGAGCAAATGATCGTAATCAGCTTTGTGGAGGTTACAGAGATGTTTCTCTCAGTTCTTGAGAATTTAGTCAATTTGTACTGATTCTGGTACACATCGGCAGTTGCAGATTGTTGGAGTGTGACGGAAGATCGGATCTCACTGTCAGACAGGTTGGTTTTTGCGGTGTTTACTGGTCGACATTTCTGGCATTCAAACGCTGCTGCGGGGGTACTGACTCTAACCTGAAGTGGAGGGGCTTGTCGGATTTATCGGAGTTGTCGCGTAGGTCTTCGCGTGTGACTCCATAGCTTTTACAATCTATTATCGGCAAGCCCATGCACTTAACTGCAGCCAGCGGGCATCGGTCTATTTCATGAATCAGTGCATGTGGATATCCCACTGGGTATACGGCCAGGTTAACTTTTTCTTGTGAAGGTCGTCTTCAATGAAGCTTGCATAAAGTTGTGCATTCTGCTCATTGAACTGTGTACTTATAAGGATGGTCCCTGAATACGGAAACTGCGGATCAGCTAGTGGCTCTTGTTGTGCTTGGGCGCTTTAAAATAATTACCATCTCACTCTGTGCTGGAATATGCATTGAAGAGAGAGGAAAGGAGTCAGTCGCTATGAAAGGCTGAGGTTGACGCTATGGTTGACTTATTCTGGGCTACACTTGAATAAAATGAAAAGAGTATTTTAGGAATCAAGAATGTTGTCAGTAACCCCTCACGGACATAGGATAGGCTATAGAGTTAGGTTTGTTAGGCTTACCCACCCTATAATATGAGGAGCAACGCCCCCAAAGGACTCTGTAGGTTACCTTTGCCAATAGCTAGGCTTTCGGGACGTCTGTCTTTCGTGCCCACTTTGCATCTTTCCAATTTCATGCTCCTACTGATCTTACTTTCTTTTCTCCCTCTTCTTTCCCGTCTTGTTGTTCGTTCCCATGAGCGTTGATCCTGTGTGGGATCACCCTCGTGCATGGATTCCCAGTGTCTATCGCCGTACTGAATGTTCCTTCTTTCTTCCTATGTGATATCGTCTTGGTACGGTATACGGTTAAGCTGCTTCTGCTGAGTCGGGACTAAGCCGTACTTTCCTGCTGCGCCAGATGATGGGAAAGCAGAACTTGCCCGCTGCTCGTACCTTACAGGAAGATACCAAAAACTGCCGTATCAAAATGGGTTCGGTCGACTGCCACACGAGCGGTCTCGGTCTCCGCCTGACGTGCGGTACCTGTGCAGTGGGAACTTGGGCGCTCAATTGCGCAATGCTTAGCTGAGTTCGCAACGAGCCGCGTGAGGCAGTAAAAACGTAAACATGGATTAGCCATAGTAGAGGGCTCGTTAATAGTAAATAATATAAAGAACTGGAACGCCTTGTGGCGTAAGACCATCGCCCGCATATGTGTGCAAATTCAACGCTGTCATTTTTTATGGCCAGCTTATTCTAGAGTTTGGCATTTTTCATATCTCAGTCAACCCACCTGACTGTCTGAAAAAATTATTATTATCATGACTCAACTCCTCTACCTCTCTTTGAGTGGACAGAAAACAAAATTCATCGCCATCATTTTTCATGACCACCTACATCTAGTTTTTGGCTTTGCTCACATTTAGGTCAATCCACTTGACTCCCTACAAAAAATAAACAGCATTGCTCAATTCCATCGGCCTCTTTTTGAGTGGAGTTACATATTCAACGCCGTCGTTTTTGATAGCCAGTTAATTCAAAATTTTTACCATTTTTCACATCTTAGTCAACCTAACTGACTGCCTACAAAGAATCGTTATTGTTACTCAACTCCATTTGCCTCTTTTTGGGTGGACAGACAACAACATTCATCGCCGTAATTTTTAATGGCCCGCTATTCTAGTTTTTTTTTTTGGCATTCGTCACATTTAGGTCAACCCACCAGACTCCCTGCTAGAATTTATGAACATTGCTCCACTCCTTCTACCTCTTTTTGGGTTGACAGCTAAATATATGTACAGTAAAACCCCGCTATAACGAATCATATATAACGAAATTTCATTACAACGAACAAATTTGAAAATTTCGCTAAATGGTTACTTCATATAACGAACAATTTTCGTTATAATAAAATAAAGTTCGCTAGGTCACACAGACTGCGAAATTTAAACACTTACTGGACGCATGCTTACTGAAAGTGCCAGATAAACCTGCTGTAAGCGGCTACGTGAACTGTGGGGATAACTCGTTGTTAGCCACCCCGCTGGTCACGGACTGCAGCATCACCTCTGCACAAGATGGGCAGCGTGCGTAACGTCGCCTGGACCTCGTCCGAAGTATCATCAAAGGTATCAAAGGTAAGGTAAGGTAGGTCAGTTTGCTAAGTTTTGACGTTCTTTCAATAATATAACGAACTTATTCGTTTGAATTAGATAATATTCGGTAAGTACCTATGTTCGCTAAGTTAACCGACGCGTCCTGTCGTTACGAAAATTATTGCTGTAATGGCACGTAGTACGTCCGAGATGTGCATATGTTTGCTAAGTATTGTTGGCGTCGTTTCAATATATCAAAAATATTATTTGTAATGAGTTGAATTATTCGTTATAGCGAGTGAGGTTTTCGCTACCAATTTCATTACAACCAGATATCATCATAATGAATGGGTGCTATCCCCCCCCCCCTCTTGTTCCTTATAGCGAGGTTTTGCTATATACTAGTGGCTAGAGCCGTCATTATAAATGACTGCAGAATATTAGCACTTCAGCAAAACCCCCATTTTTATATTTTATTACAAACTCTTCGAAGGACTTCTTAAAGAAAAATTCAACACTTGGCCGTGTAAGCAAGGAATTTATTTGACATAGTCCACTTGCATACCCGGTAGCACCTTCGCATTTACGACGAACACGTTCCTGCAGCCAAGCTCAAATTCATATATATAACTTACCTGCTCTCGCCAACTTTGCGAGAGTTCAGATACGGGACCGCGCTCTTCAGCTCTTGAATTTCTTCATATCTTATTTCCATAGAGCGTGACAGGAAATATCTAAATATATTTATAAATAAATAAATACTAATAAATAGTACTGACATATATGTACAAATATACTTGAATTTTCAACGAAAACATCACCGCACTTCGCTTCGCTTTCGGGTGATAACCAGCGATTATATGTTTTCAAGTCTGTAATAATTGGTGCAGGTTATTTGTGTCATTTATTGTTGAGCTAGCAAGATGTGGTGAAGCAGTTACATGCTGGTTTCTATACAGTACGTTACTTTTGATTATGCAAATACAATTTTTTTACTTATTTTTCAAGATAAATGTCAAACATTCTAAATGTGAGTACTAAGTTAGTGCACAGGTATGTTGTAACTATAAAAACAACTAGAGAAAAAGAAAACGGAAAAATTTCCCTCGTTTTGGCAACATTTGCTTATCGCACGGGGTTCTGCTTTTACCCCAGATTATGCAGCATCGCTCTCTAGTCAACATGGGCAAGAAATGCGGTTAAAAAAGTGAAGAAAAGATCGAAGTGACCTAATTATTGGCTTCTGGTAAGTCAACACTCGAAGTTTCCAAGGAATTACAGCGTGAGCACCGAATAATTAAGGCTTATGCAATTGAAAGTAAAGTCAAAAGGAAAAATCTGGATAGAGCCTCTACGAGAAAATTGACTGCTCGGGATATGCAACATTTGAAGGTATCTATCGCTAGAATACGACTTTCTACAAGTAAGGCGATATTTGAAGACGCTGGAGCCCCAATACTAAGCAGAAAGACAAGATGTGAGGTTCTGCAGAAGCTAGGGAAAGTGAAAAAGGTAATTAAACGACCACTTCTAACAAAAACTCGTGGAGAAAATAGGGTGAAATGGGCTGAAGAGAACATGAAAACTGATTTCTCCAATATCATATTTACTGACGAATGCAGAGCCACTCTTGATGATCCAGATGGATGGGCGTCTGGATGGGTCCTCCATGACCGACCTCAACAGACACGGCTTAAGCGTCAACAAGGTGGTGGAGTCATAATGTTTTGGGCTGGAATAGTAGGTGACACCCTTATTGGTCCATTTGAAGTGGCAGAACGAGTTAAACTGAATGCAGAAAGGTAATGCCAGTTTCTTGAAGCCAAAATGATTCCATCCATGGCTTGATGAGCAGACTATCGCACGTAAATCCAAATTGGTATTACAGCACGATAACGCTCCCTCACACCGAGCACGGTACACTGATAACTGGCGTGCGGATGGAGGATTCAAATCAAAAAGGATTATGACCTGGCCAGCGAATAGCCCCTATTTAAATCCCATTTAGAACCTCTGGGCAATGATCAATAGGAAGGTCTATAAAGGTGGTCGGCAGTTTTCAAGCAAAGTAAGCCTGTGGAATGCAGTAAAAACAACAGCAGATTCTATTCCACCATCTGAAATATCAAACCTGACAAAGTCTGTTGATAATCGCCTTGAAAAAGCATGAAAAATGGAGGTTGCCATGTTCAAAATTAACTTATGTTTACCACTACTGAACACTTATTTCAGTGTTTATTGAATTGTTTTACTTATAATTTCTTGGTTTTTGACGTTTAATAACGCTATTCCTGTTCACTTGTATTTATTTCCTTTTTATGACGTTTTTCTTAACTTGTTACATAATCTGAGGTAACAGTAAAAACCTCGTAAATAAGCAACTTGTATGATAAACTTAACCAATGGTTAAATATTTATTTTACAAGTGCTGTTTATATTAGCAACATAGCCATACACTTAGTTAATATTGATAGTTTAAAGTTAGACACTCATCTTGAAGAATTAAGTAAAAAATTCTTTATGCATAATCAAAGGTAGCGCACTGTACAAGTGTGAAAAATGTGAAAGTGGTTATGTGAAAAGTTTGGTTATGTGACGATCACCAGTTGCTAATATAATGACATCATAAAAAACACGTACCTTGGCCCTCTACCAGTGACACTGATTGCACTTGTGAACTGCAGCAAACATTGGACACACAGAGAGCTTGTGTTTGTGCTCCTGTTCATATACTGGCTTTTCACTATCGTGAAAACTTGCTTTAGCGTGTTTAGCCCTCTAATTTACCAATAAATTCTCAGCCATCATACGCATAGCACGACTTCCAAATGGAACTGATTATGGCGCTTTTTCGTGTGAAAGAGGTATCCTTTCACTATTAAATTTCACATAAGTTTCATGTAAAAGAGGTATCCTTTCGCTATGGAATTGGATATAAGTTTCATGTGAAAGAAGTATCGTTTCCCTATTGAATTGGACGTACGTTTCAATTGAAAGATCCATTATTGTAACGCTTACAAATGCGCACTGTAAGCACAAAAGGCTTTAACGCTTCAATTAATTAGATTCCGTTGAAACTGCCCTGTTTTTAAACGTGCGCAATTGGCACGCTTTGACGTGGTTTTTACCGTGTGTGTGCGGCAAGTAATGGCGTGAGTTTTCGTCCTGACATCCTTCACTGTTGCCGTGACTTGCGTTATTTTGAGCATATGACTGGACATATACAGCAAAGCCGCCCTCAGGGCTATATTCTGGCTGGCCCTTTCTCTGTCAGAATATATATGAGCCTTACGAACCCTGTGGTAAACCCTAGTAGGTACCTTCTCCGTAAGAGATGTTGCACCTGGCCGCAGTTCCTGTTGACGAGGTTAGTTTTGTAAAATTAGGCAGGTTCTCTATATTTCCTCTTCTGTACCGCAAGATGACCGCCTAATGGTGGGAAGCGACCCATTCCATGGGCCACGGAAAGGACCCTCTGGACAGGTGTATCTTCTGCCTTCGTTTGTTTCCCTGTGCCGCACGGCTGAGCGATTTCGTTCGGCCGAATCGTGTAGGGTTAGTGATACTTGCGCTTTATTTTCTGCGGGACATGGTGCTTCTGGCCAAGATTGTTCTAATAGAACTCAATTCAGTTCGACTCAACGTCTAAGCTATACAGTACAAAATTGGATCTATGTTATATTGTCTTCGTTTTTATAATGGCGGGAAAATCCGCAATATAATAATATACAGCAAAGCCAACATGCACGTGCTGCACATCATTATGTGTATCGGCTGTGCAGGAGAGCACAGCCTGGAGCTGCTACGGGACGCGCTGCTGCTGCAGTACCGACACTCCGCGCCAGAGATGAGCTCTGTGAGGGACGGTAATCTGGAGGTCGGGGACGACGTCGTGGCGCTGTACCACTGCGACCAGACCTGGCACCGCGCTACCATCACTGAGGTAAGTCCAGCCATTCGTGGTTGCGTGAATTTCAGTAGTGGGAAATGTGTCACTCACAGAACCAATGCTTGCGTATGTCATGTTTTACCGGTAGTCGTAGCATCAACGCTCGTGTTTCTTGACTTCCTGTGTCTCTGTTTAGTTCTCTTGGAGGATGCGAAGGAAGCTGTCAGTGACCAACTTGAAATAAGGTTGTATAAAATTATTGAAATAGCTGGCACTGATGAATAACCATTGGTGTTTATACCAATAGAAAGGACTTCGTGATGCAATTAGTGACGCAAATATGTTCGAAATTTTTAATATTCAATAGTTTCACTAATGTTTTAATTTTTTGTATTTCAATACACCTAATGTTTGAATGTATTGTATGTATTTTGAAAGCGAAGGCCATTTTAGTTTTAGTAACCTAACATTTTCTATGGGACAAATTTATCAAAATTGACTTCTTCGACTAGATTAGATAGGCGGCAGTAGACGAACCAATAGGCCCATTCCCAAAGAGACACCGGAACTTGCGCCCCGACCCTCTATGAGCTATTGCCATTATGATAGTAGGCTACAAATAACTGAGGACAAAAGAAGAAAAAGGGGAAAGAATCTCAACCAAAGAGACGACCATGAGTGCAAGCAAGCACAATTAATAGCCGCTGATATACGGGGAAACGTGCCAGGCTGGAATGAACATGTTCGGGAACTTCACGAAGCTAGCGGACACGCATTCAATGCGTGGAGAGCAGCAGGAAGGCCTCGTAATGGCCAACTGTGGATACAAAAAAATAAGCTACACAACAGATACCGAATTGCCTTTAAGCAAGTGCGCAGGCGCGAGGACGACCTCTCAGCGGAAATAGTGATTTTTACTTTTGAAAGGAAATAAAAAATGTAAAACCAATGGTGCACACTGTTGATCAATCGGTAGATGGAATCACAGTAGAAAGGGGCATTCTGGAAGTGGAAATCCTATTATGAACTGTTTTGATGACACCGTGCATAAAGATTATGTCAGAGGTATTCTTGGTAACATGAACTCACCTGATGATCTATGTGTTGCATCGGACAACGAAGTCTGGGAGGCATAAAGCTACTTAAAAATAATAAAGCTGCAGGTGCAGACGATGTTCCCGCTTAAGCTTACTAATACAGCCTTCCGAAGCTTATCGCCTTACATGCTGCCTTTCTCACTGGTTGCCTTACCTTACGTTTCCTCCCAGGCAATCTGATGCATGTCATACTAGAGCACTCTGAGAGCGCATACCTCCGCCAAGTGAGCCAACGGTAGTAAAAATTCAAATTGGCTCTGAAACCATAATTTTCTTTGCATAAATTCCAAAATCTAATCATTTGTGCCTTTTTATATTAATAAGAGCTTGTTTAATTTTTTTGAAGATCCGTTCCTAACTTTTTGAGTTATATTGTTAACAAACGTTATAACAAATATGAGTCAAACATACAAACGAACCAACCGATCTGCACCAAAATTTGATCATTTATGTCTTTTACCATTACTAACAACTCCTATAAATTTCATNAAACAAACGGATGAACATATCTTCACTAAAAGTTAATCATCTGTTCCTCCTAACATACCTAACAATCCCTGTAAATTTCATCCAAATCGGTTCATAACTTTTTGAGTTATCCTGGTGACAGACAGACAGACAGACAAACAGGACGAAAACATAACCTTCTTGGCGGAGGTAAATATCGCCGATTTTAAAAAGTAAGAAAAAGTGTGTATGAGACTGGAGCAATTATCGCCCCAAAGCCGTAGCTACGTCACTTTCAACGTAAGTAGAACTGGTTCTAGAAATGGATACCTACTACAGATAGCCAATTTGGCTTTAAAGCACAACACACCGCAAAAATGGCTGTCTTTGCGCTAAAACAAGTTATAAATCATTTCACCGACAATGGCTTTCCCATGTAACAGTGTTTTCTGGGTAGTAGGTTAAGAGAATAGTGCAAGGAAAGCATTTTCTACTCTTGAGTATTCTACACTCTTAAACATTCTACACTAGACACTACGGTAGCATTTGAAAGAGTACATCATTACTCTCTGTTTAAACTGCTCCAGAAAACAAAAACCTCCCAACATTGTAAAATCGTTGATATATTCGTTTGAAAGTTGAAACCCAAAAATGCTATGAAAAATAGAGGGCGGAAATATCAGCGTTTTGCATGACTTATGGTATACTACAAGAAGGCCTTCTCTCTCCCATTCTGTTCAATATCTTCATTGACTGTCTCTATACAAAGTTGAATGCAGCTGGAGTAGGGTGTCATATTTACAATAAAGCAGTAAATGCCCTTAGTTATACCGACGACATGGTACCTGCTTCTCCCCATCCTTCAGGACTACAAAAGCTGCTCGAAATTTTCGAAAGCGAAGCAAATAAACATTGTGTTCAGTATGCACAGTATAAACTGTGTGCATGTATATTAGGCATAGGAGAAGTAGTCTGCCCGGTCATAAACATTCTGTTCTCAATGGTGTATAGCTTACGTACGTAAGGAGCTTTTCTTACCTGTGTCACAAAATCACTGATGATTTCTGTGATAACCAGGATATAGAGGAAGAAACGCGGAAGCTACACGGAATTGGCAACACGTTCATTCGAAAATTCAGACACTGCTCTCAAGAGGTGAAATGTCAGTTATGCTGCACCTATTGTTACCCCCTGTAATGTAACTCACTTTTGTGTAACTTCAAAGAGAAATCCATTCAGCGTTTGCGTGTTCCTTATAATGATATTCCGCAGATGAATGAATGTGTCAAGGTTTAATAACATAACGCTTATATTTGCTCAAAAATATACTGATTGTCTCAAAGTCAACGGACGGATGCTCAAACGCCTTGTCAATGCAATAGAGGGGATTATAAGGATTTAGTTATATTTATTATTATAGAGGGGATTTCACGACCCAATAATTGGATCGGTTGAGCGATGTTGGGTTCTACACTCTGGCGCCGGGTCACATCCCGCGACCTAAGGCTCAGAGCACTTCGCGAATGATGTGCGCTGTTCCGAGGAGAGCGCTTTCTGGAGGTTTATTATTATTAAAACTTCACGCTTGAGCTCCCACGGACAGGTAATACAACCCAAATGAAGCATCTTGCAACACCGGGAAGCGCAAAACGCTGCTAAAGGAAATCCAGCAAAAAAACATTAACAGCTGACTTAAACGCCTGCAGGCCAACACGACCAAATGCACGATGCCGGCAACAAATTCCAATTCCTAGCCGACCAGGGCACGAAGCACCGATAGAACTGATTAGTTCGACATCTGACAGCCTCCAAAGTGAAAGAGTGCGCTCCACGCGCTGCACGAGTCTCTCTCCCAAAGACCTTGAGGGCAAGAAGAGAAGAATACAACCAATGCCTCTCATTATTGTACACTTTATAAAACATACATAACTCTGCGAGTCTTCTCCTGTGGGACAGGTTCACTAGATCATTATCAGCGCACAGCCTGCTGGCTGAACTAACAAGTCGGTCCAAAAGACACAAGTGAGTGTCAGCAGCTGAAGCCCAGACCGGTGAGCAATACTCCAACACAGGCAGCAAAAACGCATAAAAACATCTACGGGCAACCTGACTATCACCAAACACGGAATTC